>VSDK01027274.1:0-43866 GCA_009767595.1 Symbiodinium kawagutii | reverse complement strand
TCCATCCGTCCATCCGTCCATCCGTCCATCCGTCCATCCGTCCATCCGTCCATTTATCCATCCATCTATCCATCTATCCATCTATCCATCCATCCATCCATCCATCTATCCATCTATCCATCCATCCATCCATCCATCCGTCCATTTATCCATCCATCTATCCATTTATCCATCTATCCATCTATCCATCTATCCATCTATCCATCTATCCATCTATCTCTATCTATCCACCTAGCGGTGTGAACTATGCATATCAGGCTGTACATATATGTCTAGCAAGTGGATTCAATCCCTGGTCTGGCGACCGTGTAATTGGGCGCATCCTCGAGGCCCGAGTTGATCGCAGAAAGCGACAGGACAGGGGCTGCAGACAGGCGAAGCGAGCAGTTGGTTTTGGCTGTGAATATGGGCGGACCATTTCTAACAATAAACCAACCATAAGGCTATGGGTCTAACCAACCATTAATGGAGGATGATAACCAACAACGATAGGGAAAACAATGGTTAACGATAGGGGAACCAGGGGTACAGGGTGAACTGACCCACTACCATAACTCTTGGGTACCCCTCTAGCTTACGAAAGCACCATTTGGGATGAAAATTGAGGCTTGGAGAAGCAAATCCTATGTACACGACTTCTGAGGAGCTCCGGTATCGCTCTGGAAACTGATGCATGGCCATTGTTCACCAATGGCCATGAGATAGGGAAATGGTTCGTTACTCAGCAAGCAGCTAATATTCCTCTTGAAGCTACATGTACATCATATACTCACACACACACACATGTAAATAGAGGTACATACTTGCAAGATCTTTGTCTACACGGCTATATCAATATCGATTACCACAACACTTGGACTACCAGGGGTCACATCATGGCATGTTAACATGTTTTGATTGCTACTTGGTGGTTTCTCAAAATGGGGGTACCTCCAAGTCATCCAATATTACTGATTGATAACAATAAGCCAAGCATTTTGGGGGTCCTATATTTTGAGAAACCCCTAGTTGTTGAAGATCAATTGAGGTACCCAATCTTAGTCAACCACCTCATTGCAAGCCCCTTTCGCCCTCCAGGAAAGCTGAACTGCTTCAGAAGAAGCAGATCTGCGAGGCCTTGAGGGGTCAACTCTTTGCGAAGCAAGGCGCACTTTCGAAGCGCTTTCCGTGGAGAGTACGTGGTGGGGTCGATGGTCACCTGCAGGGCTGGAACGGGATATTATGGGATATTGTGGGATTATGTGGGATTATGTGAGTGAATTTTTATGGTCACGTTGAGCTCAAGAGGCTGGTGATTACAGATCACCAGATGCTAATGAATGGTGATTTTCAATGTGAGAATTTGTATAATGATTGTAATATCTTGACCTGATATAGTATTTGTGCATTGAATTATGTGACATTTTTTCATGCTACAGTCATAATCGTCCCCGAAATTTGGGTCAGTATCATGTGATGAGCTAGTGTGACACAAGAACCTGGTTTGGTTCATTGAATATATAGTGAGATATCCGGCCTGGTTCGACGAACATTGTGCTGAACACCCACTTCATGATTCCACGTGAGCCAGTCAGTATAACTAATGTATTACAGCAGGTTCTCTGCATTGCTCCATCAAACAGTTTCATCACTTTGGTGAGAATACGGCTGTTTCTCAAAATCGGGGAACCCCGCAATCATCCTTAAGTAAGCATTTATAGGAAGAAACCAACCAATATTTGGCGTACCCATACTTGAAGAAACCACCGCATACTTCCACCTTTCACACTCACATTTGCTTCGCCAATGGCTTTTCAAAGAATCGGTCCCAAGTTGAAACAGCTTTCGAAAGCAGCTGCCGTTGATTCAAACAAGTGGCCGAAAGCTTTCAGATGAAAAATGTAAACAACACATTTCAAATGCGTGCGTATGGATGTAGAGACTAAATGTTCACCATTTTTCATGGACTATAGTCTCTACATTCATAGATTTATAGTCTCTTCATTTTCAAATGTTTGGGATCATTCTCATACATGGTTACTATAGTCTCATACCATACCATAAATGGGTGAAATACCAATCTCTACATTCATCAATAGTCTCATACCATACATTTATGATCTCTTTATTCTCATGTTCATCATTTTTATCCCCCATTCTCATGGATTATAGTCTCATCCATGAAAAGTCTCTTCTCTTGGATCAGTTTACTGTTTCTTGGCCCAGGTCGGATTCCATTCCGCCAGGTCGCAGCAGCCAATACACCAGCGTGGCTCAGCGCAATAAGGCGCACCGCAGTCGATCCAGTGGGGCTAGTGATCCGCTGGTGAACCTCGGCCAGCAGCTGAGATCCAGCTTTTTTTGAGCCACCCAAGTTGGTTCATTGGCGCTTTTGATCCACTTTTCTTGAAGTCATATTTCACTGGCGCTGGTGGGCTGCTTGATTTCAAGTGGATACCTTTGCACCGCTTGATCAACTCTTTGCTTCCAGCAGCCCGAACGATGCCATCTCAAGGGTGGCATGACGTCACAGCAGCAATTTGGCTATCAATGGTTGGTGATCGGTTTCGTTGTGAATCCAGGAATGTCTACCATGTGCCACCTCAACGGTTGCCACCTTGGTTGATTGGTTACGAAATGCGGAAACTCAGGCCGTTGGTGCATGTTTCTGCCGTTCTGGGGGTTCACTTGGGCCCAGCGCTAAAACGGGGGGCCGCGGGCTATCGCCTGTGAAGCAAGGCTCCATAGGTGGGCTTAACAGCTTCGCACCGCCAGGCTTTGCGGGATGAGGTGACACAACGCACCCTGCGAAAGGACAAAGCAGTCGCTTGATGCCAAGGGTGCCAGGCGAAGGAATAGACACAACCAACCAACCAACCAACAAATGATCTAGAAACATTCAGTTCCACTTGAAAGACACCGATGTATCACATATGTTCCACATGTCTTCATGAATAGATCTGGGTTTGATACAAATTGCAGTCATTTGTGTGCTCGGCTTTTCAGTCAAGATGATTGAAGCAGCATGGTCTACAATCAGCCCACCCTGGGGATGGGTTGGATAGACCTGGCCAACGCAAGCGGTTGAGAGGCTTGGTTGATGATGGACAACATTGAATGAAGAATGTGCGAATATATGATGGAAGATTAGAATTCAAAAAGGCAGAGATGGGTGCTTGCATCAAGAACCAATGCTTTGAATTTTTTCTGGAGGATGAAAGCCCCCACAACGACAATTGCTTAACACAGTCAAAGAGAGGAGGATGCAAGAGATTATCGCCAAAGTGCCCTACCCAACGGTACTCAGTGAAGGAGATGCTTCTCTGTGCTTGCAAATATTGATATTTCAACACACTCAGTGATGTCGATATCGTGATAGCCGCCATGGTGACTCTACACCTATATGATGACAGTGTTTGGCATTGCTTACTTGAACTCAAAAAAACATAGCATCAAGAAATAGCAGTTTGTTTCAGTATGGTAGATCATTTGTTTGCACTCAAAAACATGGTGGATCTACTGCGGCTGTGTCGGTCTTCCTTCCTACAGCATCGCGCATCGCTGCATCCCCAAGGCTTCTGAGTTGAAGGAGACGCAGAGTAGCTTGAAACAGACGCAGGCAGCAGACCCTGCGCTTCGCTGTTTGGCCGTGGAATTCCACCACGGGGCCACATAACTAACCCGTGGTGGGTGAGCACCCCAAGTTGCCATGGCTTCATGTCACCAACTCGCAGTGGGCACGCGCGAAAACCGCCGGTGAACACACAAGGACCGGATGTTGGTGATGTTCTAATTCTGTGCAGAAGTAGTTTTCGAGTCTATATGATATAGCTAGATTGTGCTAGATTTCACTCTACTGTGAAATGATGAACCAATTTCGACCAGCCCTTTTTTCTTAATCGGCCGGCAACCAGATTACTGGGGAAGGTCATGGAGTTTAATCGGCTGCAATTGGGTTGATGAAATTCAAACCTACCACCAGCTCACTTGATCCAACTCGAGGCACGTTCCCGGTTTTTGCTCAAAAATAGGGGTGCTCATACCTCAAATCATCCCCCTTAGGGGCCCATATCTGCGGTGTAATCCAACGAACTGGGTTGGTTGATGGCATATAGGACCCCCTGGTTACTAGAATGAATTCTCTGGGTTTCCTCTTGATTTTTCATCATTTCTGGGATCGACATGCTGCAATCCATGAAGGAAATTTGTGGCAACCAATCGGTCGAGCCTTTTTGGGGTGCTGGAAAGTTTGGGATGGTTGGCAGGCCATGTGGTTGAGCTGGAATATTTGTAAAGTAAATGGAGAGACATGGAGTTGCACCATTGGAGTGTTGATAGATGTTGATAGCTCTATGGATCTGAAACTTATCTATCAACCATGCATGTCCATGCATCAGTCTGCCTATGAACCATGCTTACCTTTGATGTTTGCAAAAGTTCTCTGAAAGGATCCCAGCTGTTGGTGGATTGGTGCCGGTCTCCCCCTGCCGATCCACCCGTGGCATCTCGGCAGGTCGCTGCAAACAAGGCCCGGGAAACCGCCAAGAAGAGCCGCGGAGACATGCTGTTCCTGGAGAAGGCGCGGATGGGTCTGGAAGTGCCAAGTGTCCACCAGTTGGGTATGTGCCAAGCCATGTAGGTCAAGCCATTGGGTACCCCAAAAACCATTGGTTTATAGTAGTTGTCCATTTTAAATAGGCATATTGGGGGTCAATAATTTCGACCCATACCCCATAACCCATAAGCCACCAAAAAGCATGGAAACCATTTTAGGAGTACCACTATGGCTTGGCACAAACCCATTTATAATGGCGGCTTACCTGTATCAAATGACGATTTTAAGCTGGTGAGTTCACCCAAGGGTATCTCACTTGGATGATGGGGCCTAGCTCTTGTGAACATGCTGTCAGCCTAGGTTACTGCTGGTGGGATGATCGTCCAAGCAGTGATTGGGGCTCATACCAGTTATAAACGCGTGAGCAATCCAACCACTGTGACATTAAGCACTAAATGGAATGATCATCTAGCAAAGGTATGGGTACTCTCCACGGATCGAAAAAGGTGCCGAGTTTGCTGAGATTATTTTGAGATGCTTGGAGCCATCCATTGTTGGGTGTCGCAAAACGTCGCCAACTATCATACAAGATCTCATAAACGTGTGACACATGGAAATCCACGTATCGTAAACAAGGATCACCAAATTTTTTGGTCATCACCATTTCTATATCCACCATTTGTTTGGGACACGCATCCACAGGCACCTATGAAATGTATTCTCACGCAGAACCCAATCAATCGACCTTTGCAAGTTGCTCTTGCGAGCATACTGGTGCCGTTCTTTAATTGTATCGGTGCTAGCAAGGGATATTTCCTTCTGGATCCACAGGTATCTTATTTCGACAAATGCCCTCGTTCATAAATGGTGATTTCTCAAAATACGGGACCCAAAAAACGGTTGGTTTATTACTAAAAATTAGTACCAATGGATGATTTAGGGGGTCCCCTATTTTGAGAAACCAAATGATACCTCAAAAAGCTGCTAGTCTCACCAAGAAAGTTATTAATTAGACTAGCGTTGTGGTCATGAAGTCCAGAGATAAGCGCCACATACTGTAAGACTTCATCAGGCGATGTTCACAACCGCTGTGGTTGGTGCTAGGCGGCTTCAACAATCCTTGATACGCAGCCGGTTGACAAAGCTAACGCTAACCTTCTTGGTGGGGAATGACTATATATGTGATTTTCTACCCTCTTGTTTGTTGAAAAGATAACATTGATGGTCGCGAATCATTAACCATCAATGCGTATTAAGCATGAACTAGTGGTCATTAATCATTGATGGCCTGTCATTCGTATTCAGGGTTGTGAATCTCAATGTGCATGATGCCCGTAGTCGTCATGCTTTGTTGTTCATCTTAATCAATTTATCAAGCTGTGTTTGTCAATAACCGTCAACGTAATACTCACCTCACCAGCATGGTTCAATGGTTTACTCGTTTACCGGCCAATGTTAAAGTAATCATCCTTGTTGTTCGACCGCCAACAAATCTTTGACTAAGGATTGATTCATCAACCAATTAAGAGTGGACTATTGATGATTTAGTGATGACTTTACAGTGTACAGTGATTAATTGGTCATTGCCAACCATATTCACCGTCTTCGACCATTTTTCACCATCATTCACCAGTATTAACCATCATTAACCATCATTATCCATCACTATCCATCACTATCCATCACTATCCGTCATTAACCATCTTTCACCACTATTTACCATCATGACTCCTCAGTAACCCTAATCGACTCAGCCGCCTACGGCTCGACCCCATGGTGATCTCGTTTTTCATCTTCGTTTCCCTCGCTGCAGGAGCTGAGCGAGAAGATCTCTCAGGTGCGAAATCATGGGCCGCTGTTCGATGGGCCGCTTGAAGATGCTAATGATGGGATGGCACTTGAGCTTCATTTAAGCTTAATGATAATGGATTATAATGGATGATAGTGGATGCCATTTGAAGCTTAAGCTGATTGTGGTCAATGGATGTGAATGGTTTAAAGTTTAAAGAGAGGGTTTAGACTCAGAGAACTGGTTAAAAGTGGTGGTTGTTGATAGTCAATGATGGCTTAAAGATGGTGGTTTTTGATGATTAGCAATGGTTTAGAGGAGTTAAGCATCATTTTTGAACCATCATAAACCACTGTTGATCACCAAATCAACAGTTGAACTGTTAAAGTTCATGCAGGTTAATGGAGGTTCCTGGCTTTTGGCAACGGGTAGTTAATCTTGGTCAATGTCAGTTGATAGCAACAATTGGTTCATCTTCGATGATGAGAGTGGTTGAGGATGGTTGATGGCTCTTAATCTGAAATAGCTGTGGTTGAGAACGGTTGATACTGTCAAGCATGGTTGATGATGCTAAATCACCCCTCAAGAGAAGAAACCGCTTGTTCCCAGGTATCCTGATCCGTTGAGCGGACGTGACGTTTGACTAATCATGTTTAGTGATGCTGAATAATTGTTGATCGCTGGTTAATTAAAAGTTAATCAATAGTTTATTAATGATTGTATCAATAATGAGTTGTGATGATGGTTGATCACTGGTGAGTTGATCGTCAACTCATGCTGGTCAATAATGATTGGTAGATGGGTGGTTGAGGGTCAATGGCTGGTGAGTCGTTCGGAATCATGGGATCGTGGTCATTCCATTAACCATCATCAATCTTCAAGCCAATCGAACAGGCCAAAGTGGCCCAGTTTACCTATCATCAACTGGAGGACTCTAAACTGCCTTCGGTGACTCCAAGTCCCTCTTGATTTAGAGGTGTGTGTTAATTCTGTTTGTGTTTGCTGGTGAAATTGGAGTCAAATCCCTCAAAAGAAATCAATACGGCCCCCCCAAAAATCCAACCAAACAAGATGCAGTCAAACTCTAGAGGAGCAAAGGATTCAACTACGACATTTTGCTCGGCAAGCCTGCACCTTCTCGGGTCTCCTCACATTTGTAGGGAAATCATTGGCAGGGTGATTGTCACGAGAGCCTGCAATCGATGGTAGCAAGGGGATTGTCAACCCAGCAGTTGTGGGAGGATCCGATGGATGATTGAAGCAGTATGTTCTTTTGTTGTTGGTTATCTCCCCTGTTATTGACTGCGTGTATCACATGATCATCCGAACCTGAAGCAGTATCACCATTGTTATGACGTATGGCCCGTATGGCTACTATTTTCATAGTTGTTTACATGTGCGTTCTGGCTATGATGATGGTCAACATCAAGACCAGGTTCGCCAGCCGGAAATACCCGGAAAGAGCGTTTCCTCATGACGTTGGAAACATATGTTTGAACAAATTATGGTATTGTTCATTTTTGGTGAAGAAACTATGTTGAAACAAACAATATGCTATTTTTAAGTTTTGCTGGGAAAAAAGATGTTGAAACAAATTATTGATTCCGGCCAGACTTTGGGATTTGGGAAACTAGCAGGTGCAGACGTGGTATCGGAACCCAAAGCCCAAAAACATGTTTGCAAGACATGTATATCCAGGATTGGTGGTAAGATGATGATCCACTCCAATGATGACCATTGATGGTGCAGTCATGTCCCATGTGTGTGACATAGTGCCAGCATGATTAGGCTTGGGATGGAATAATGGACACATGGATGTTTATATATATATATATATGTGTGTGTGTGTAATATACCATATATTTCTCAATATTCTAAACCAGTGCTGACAGTCTTGTTGCTGCATTTCGCCGGCTTTCTGCCGCTTTGCATCAGACAAGTTCCAAACTGAACTTCCATCTGTGATCATCCGTGCGTCCACTGCTTCTTTGCGATGGCTAAGCGGAGTGCTGATGAGGGTGACTTGAGAAGCCGGCAGCAGCATCAGATCAATGTGACCGAGCGGTTGCGGGACATCGTGGACATTTTGGATGACGGTGATGCTTTGAGGCCCATGCGTTCAAAAGGGGTTTTGATCTATGTTCAATTCCAAACGGTTCCAAGGTCCAAGATTAGTAATCATTTCAATTTCAAGGACTAATGGTAAATAAGATAGGATGCCGTCGGGCCATCGGCCATCGCCCTCGCCGTTCCTCAATCCCCTACTGCCTCTGACTGGATAAGTTGATTGACTGAAGGCTGCAAGTGTTTGACGATCTACGGCGTGACATGGTCCGCTTCATGGATGCCATCAATCAACATGAGCAGCAGCTGAGCGCATGTGGCTGGGGTCCTGACCTGACTCATGACAAGTTTTGTTTTTTCTTTTCTTTTTTTTCTGCTAGCTGTGGCTTTGGCTGTGGTATTTGGTTGATGATGGTCTGTCAGTTGCAGTCAGCTCTTGTTTCTTCTGTTCCTACTGACGGGTGACGCGTGTGGGTAAGTTTTGTGATTGGTTGGGTTGCGGTTGCCAATCAGTGATCAGGTAACAGGAGAGTGCGACAGAGGGCGTGGCAGCTTTACGTGGATCAATTGGAGCTTTTGCCACAGGATCTGGGGCTTCAGCAGGCGTTGGGTGTGGACCCAAGCCCAGCTCGTCGTGTTGATTTGCCTCCTGCGGAACCGGCGCCAGAGCACGAGGATGAAGAGGATGAGCAGCCGGAGAGCGAGGATGATGGCAGTGAGCGTGATGACAAAACTGATGACGGTCCCCGTCCACTTCCAGAAAGCAAGAAGATACCAGAGCAGCTAAAATCTAAGTAGAGGTCCAGTCCAGGTTTCTTGTTGCAGTGTTGAGCTCACGTTTTGATTAGTATTTGTAGTCGTTGCTTTGCTTTAGTCTGTGGTTGTTGATGTCGATGTTGCTTAAATCTTTACTTGGGTCCCTTGCTCAAGTTTGCTCACAGGGCCACATTCACGTTCTGCCAGGATCCAAAAGAGAAAAGCCTACTTCTTGCACTTGCCTACCCGCCTACTCATGGACTACCACTCCATCAGTCCATGCTCCGTGGATCACTGGCACCATGAGAACGATGTTTGTCGCAGCAAAAATCCAGTGGTCGGCTGGGCCGGGCTGGCTGAGGGCTTTCCGCGGCTGGACTCATGTCATGTGTGAAATTTTCAGGTGTGTTCAATGTTCATATTATTGTTAATTGTTGTTGCTATTACTATTCTTATCATTATCTAATTTTTATGTGAAGCGTTCTGATTCTATGGTGGCCAACCACGGTCAAATCGTGATCTTTGCTGGATTCAGCCATGCCATCATGCCAGCCAGCCAACAGTATTTGACCATGTCAGATCAAGTATTTTCTACATGTTGCTTTTCTACCTGGTAGAGTTGTTTTCCGGCGCCTTCCATTCCATCAGTCCCAATCGAGGCATGAGCCAGAAGTTCCAAAAGGGCCCAAGGGTATGTACTCAATTTGACATCCTATACAAAGTGGCAACTGCTTGGATACTGTTTGGGGAGCTCGTATTATCATATTTAGAAATGAGAAACGATAGAGCTTATATAATCTAACCCAACCAAAGCTGGCAATTTTCACGCTGGCGAATCACAGAATCAACTTGCTCCGCAGCTCCAGCTTCAGCAGCAATGAAATGAGATGAGGGAGTTATTGTGGTGCAATGGGCAACTCAAACACCTGATGGAATCATGATGCATGGTGGTGACCTATTGCTATCGTCGACCATGGAGGTTGACAAATTCAAATTCACACCTTTGACATTTGCCATAACTGTCAAATCACTGCCAGCAAACATAACACATAAATGATTTAGAGCTAAAGGGCAAAGAAGTCAAACACAGTAGTGACACACGCACTTACAAACTGACATCACATCTTGTTCTTGTTCTATGCAATGGATGATACACCGCCGGGTGCTTTGAATTCCCAGTGTTCTCGGCCGACGAAAAACGTTGCCTTCCATTGGGTAAGAACGCGGCAATCAGAATCGTCATGGGCCCACTTTGTTGAATTGCATGTGACCGTGGAGAAGGATGTTGTTTTCAGGGCCGAGCTCCATCCACCCGTGAGAGTTAGTAGTGTGGTTGGGAGACGGTCTGGAACACGTTTGCCATTGGAGGATCACTATGTCCTCAGGAGTGAACTGAGCCAGCTTTCGTTCGCTGTGAAATGTGGGCTAGACATGGATTTTTGCAAGATGTCCCACATCGAACAATTGGTTGGCTTGCAGTGCTCCAGCGCAAGACCTTCACAGACTGAAGCTGCAAGTTCCATTGGTGAGCAATGACCAGCTTGCAGTACCTAAAGAGCAGATGTCAAATGAGGCACCTGACAGCGAGTTGAACGGCCTTTTGAAACGATTGGAAACGCATCTCAAATGGAATCAAGCGGGGTCCGAAGACCTCTCTACTTTGAGATCCTTCTTGGCAGTGACGTTTCTTGTCCAAAGCTTTGTAACGTTTGTTGTTTGAATTTTGAATTTGTGTTAGAATTTGATTCCTTTAAAATTGAAAACTTCTCAACCATAAGTACAGTAATAAGACTATTCCATAATTTCTTGGCAAACATCAGGAATGGCCTGGTATCGAGAGGCAGTCGTGGGGGCGTGACGTATTCTGCCGAGTACATGCTGAGCTCCATTCTTCTTTCTGACGAGTTGCTTGTGAGAGACAGCCTCACGAAGGTCGCGACAGAGAATCTTGAAAGAAATTGCTTGTATGAGTATGTCATCCAGGGTTTTGTTTTCCTTGAGCTTGTGTTTGTGTGTGTTTGAGCTTCCTTCATGTTTCCTTTGAATGCATGGGCCATTGAGGTCCTTGAGACTCACATTGCATCCTATCCTGGCAGAGCATCTTCTCAAAGACGAACTGGCCATGCCAAAAAAGTTGCTCGATGTCAATATCTTGGCAATGGCATTTCATGATATCAATGATGGAGACAATTTCAGGTCAAGTTACATGGTTGATTGGTTTCATAATTCAATTCCATTTGCTACCTACTAGCCATACCAAGGTCAGTCCTCTATGAATTTCGTGTGACGGCCGATCTCTGCACAATGTTGTTTGCGCGGCAATACTGGCTATCATTGAAGTACCAGTGGTCATGCCACATCAGGACTGGCGTTGATTTACAAGCCGGCAGCTTTAACATACATTTAGCATATTTTTTCATATCTCGCATATTCATTTCTCTCTCTCTTTCTCTCTTTCTCTCCAATGTGCATCAGATATTTAGAATATTTATATGTATGTTCATTGTTGTATAGAGTTCGTTAGTTGGATTCAAGCCAACATTTTGAAGGATGGATGCGAGCCCGCAATATGGAAGGGACTACTTTATGGCAGAAATCGACCTGGTGTACACCAGCAACATCACACAATGGCATCAGGTTGGTCGCGATCAGCTAGTCACAAGATTGCTGCCGGGACAGGTGCTGGGAGCTAGATCCACAGGGCTGGCTCAAAAGGCCAAGAAACTGCTACACATGCTGAGCCTTGAATCTGAGAGGCTGACAGGGACTCTATCCAGATGTTGTTCTGTTCTTTCAGATTGGGGTGTGGAGAGCGGTATCTGGCGTGCTCCAGCGCAATTATTGGACGAATGGAAGCACAATGCAAACTACGACACCCTGTTTGGCTTGGCGCTCTTCATTCCAGATGCTGACCATGCGCTGCATCATGTATCTCGATTTTGCTCAGTTGTGTTTTTCAGGTCTGATTTGTTTTCAGTGAAATCATTATTTCATTTTTTCCTACATCGAATGTTGAAACCAACTTATCAAATTAGAACAACACAAGCATCTAAAACAAAACAATGCAGGTCATGGAGGCTTTGGAGTCCCATTTTGAATGGGACACATATTTCCAACCACGGCTACATGCTCTCAGCCTCTTCTTCAGCAATCGTGGACGATGCATGCGATTTGCAAACTTCTGCATAATGCAAAACGCGAACATCAAGGAGAGGAGTCAAGTAAACTTGATTTTTCATTTTCTGGATGATGTTGAGCTGAGCTGTCTTGGTGTTTTTGGGAATGGACATGGGTTTGTTTGTTTTAAGATTGAGCTTTGGCCCAGGACCCAAGGCTACGTGATTCCTTCGTAGCGATGTTCGAACAAACATGCCCTCAGTTGTTGAGCCACCGGTGGCAGTACGTGTAGCTTGTCATGTTTCAGTCAAAAATGTTGCTTTTAAGGTTAGTGAATTGCATATGTTTTCTTGTCGTTCTTGTAAATGTCACAATTTCCATGTCTATGCCCTATGTGATGTGAGTTGGCCATGGTTGACTGCTGCGCACGTTGAACAGCCCAACCATGCTACGCAACCGTGCCTAAGGTACCACACATTGGGATGGGTTCTATCACGTCAGCAAGCTCTTCACTTTCTCCTGCTGGACAAGGAACATTCAGCGGGAACCAAAGAACTTTCTGCAACAGAATGGGAGATGCTGATAGATGTTGTGGATCCTGACTCGCCAGAATCCATAAAATTTTGGTCATCGGCCCATGCAATCCAAACCTTGTCGAACTGGGGTGTGGCTGTCAGCACTTGGCTTCACAAATGCAGGTGCCATCATCACAAATCGGAGCGGGAGAGAGATAGCTGTCATCTGAAAGGTCGTTGCGGTATTGAATTGGCCGCAGGAGCTTGGAAAGAATTTCTTGCTGAATTAGAAAAACTCAAATTGACCAACAGAACAGCTGAATACCTTCGCAAACTGGATCATGACTCTGCCCAAAAACTCATGGAGTCTTTTCAGAACTGCAAGCAGGAAATGCTATTTCGCTCTCAACAGGCGTGGTCATACTGGGATGAATTGCCACACAACATTCTGGCTCTGGGATATCATTTCCTTACAGGTTCAGCGCTGGATGAAAATGATTCTCGGGAAAGAGCCAAAAACCTACTCTACGCTTATGACAACTGCGGTGACAAATCCAGTTTGGGGATTGTGTCATGGTACTTCTTCTGCAAACACCGCCAAGATGTTTTGAATTGGTGCATCAAAGGTCAGGGCATGAGTCCATCTCTGACATCACTGTTGATGGGGTACGGAACTGCCCTGATCGTGATGCAAAGACTTGAGGGCAGACACCATTTGATCAATCTTCGTTTATCTCGGGGAAGGGCATTGCTTCCAGGAGGCCTTCAAGCGGATACCAGACGAGCTCGACATCCAGATTTGCAACTCGCAGAATTCAAACAAGCCTTTCCATCGTTGCTGCAAAACTTTTCTGCATTGGTTCCAGAACATTCGTGGCAAACACGGCGCGAACTGCTGCGCCGTGTCTATGGGTTTGGGCTTGAGGAACTACACCCAGACGTGACAGCCGAACAGGAAGTGCTGGAACGAGCTGCAATTTCACATGGCAGTTCAGAAACCAGCCGCATGGTGTCAAGTCTCTTATTCAGCAAGTTTTTTAGATTATGGGTTTTGCCGGCCAAAGCTAGTTCAAATTGATACTGATCCTGAATATATTGTTTGATGGTTGCTTGCAGCCAAATAAGGCCACATTGCAGATGGAACATCTTCAAGCCGTCTTCACAGACAACAACCGGGTTCGAGATTCAGATGTGTTTGCGGTACCATCTGCAAAGAACCATTCCGAGTACATGATCTTCAAAGTCGTGAATTTGAAACCTGGAAACCGGATGTACTTGCAACGTGCGTGTTCACTGTCAGTGGACGTTTCTTGTCACACCGATGAAATATTTTCAGTCTAGTGTGCCAGCCATTTTGCTCCATCAACCATTCATTGGGTTTGTGTTTGAACATTCTTATATTAAACACGACAGGTGCGGAGGCAAAAGGAAACAAACATTCTATTCAATTCACAATGTATACCTAGAAAACTTAATTAAATTGTATCGTAATTTCACTGTTCACCACTTCAGGAATGGAGCAAGTGCATTGCTATCACAATGTTGGGGTCAGCACCTGCCAGCGAGTTGTTGGAGAACGCTGGGGCCGTGACGCTCAATTTGTTCAGCAGCTCAGTGCAGCCCATGTCGTACAGTTTTTTCTTTCAACGAGGGCGATGGAAGAAACTATTGAAGTTCCAACAGGAGAGGGGTGGAAGTTTGTGAATTCAACATTTGGTTTGCATTGCATTGCCAGTCAATTGTTTTCACACAGTAGCAGATTGTTGGTACATGGATTGGTGCATGTTTCAGACATTGCAGGTTCTTCAAATCACTCGCTTCGACCCGGCTTGTCTTGCAGATGAAGGTGCTGACGCAATGGAGTTGGAGGACGAGACCGTTTCAGATCCAGATCGTCAGGGAGTTCGTGTGGCAGAGGCTTTGTGCGTACAAGCTGCAAGCAACCATGGTTTACGGCTGCCACCTGTCACAGCTGCAGTCTTGAAGCTTCTCAAGGAGAAGGGTGTTGTTCAACAGTGTGAAAATGGGGAAACGGTGTTGTTGCATTCTTGCCTGGAATATGGCATTTCCTGCAAAAATCCAGTCTTGGAATGCCAAACGCGAAGTGAACGAACCATTCTGGAGATTGAACAGGCTATGCTTTCACAAGGATGGGAGATGGTGGACAAGCACAAAGAGGCTTCTGTAACTCATCGCCGGGCTGTGCGCAACAATTTCCAGACATACTATGACCTCCTACTGAACTATCCTCACCTGGTGACTGAGCTGGAGAGTGCTGGCAATTTTCATCACAAACAATCTGACCGGTACTATCAAGCTGTGATGCAAGGCCTGATTTCTCGCCCTGGTGATTTTGTGGTATTTGCCTACAAATCTGCTGACTACTATGGTCGGGTCATAGAATTTCTACAAGGACTGGGATCTTGCCAAAATTGTGTTTATCTCCAATGGCGCCCAACACCACCTTTTGACCCTATCAGGAAAATCTGATATTGATCCCAATGATCTTGAAGACCAGCCACGCCGCAAGAAGAGGAGGAGACAACTGAGTCAGTTGCAGAAGTGGCAACATATTTAACCACATGTTCACTGCAACATGTAATTGGCAACCGTGTCGCTGCCAACTTGTCTTTGTCAGGGCTCATACAGCCCAGAGAGAAGCCAGACAGACTGCAGCAGAAGTCATTCTGATCGAAGATGGTCAGCCTGGACAAGCTTCAGCTTCAGAGGATGCAGAAGTGGAAGTGCATTTGCCGAAACAAGACGGTGATCCAGCGCTCTTGCATTGGGAAGAGGTCATTGCCCAGGAGGCTGAGGCCTCCAACATGGGTGGCTCGGACGCATGCAATCATCTTGGTAAGACATTGTGCATTTTTTTGTGTAAGAATTGCTGCAAACATGGGAGCCCCCTACACACAGACAGACACACTCAGCCACAGATTGAACAGCGGTTGCAGATATTGTTTCGAATTTGTAGGGGTGTGCTTTGTGCAGGTGATGCATTCATTGAAGAAGCTGCAGACGAAGATGCTGCCGACGACGGTGCAGATGATGATGGAGAGGTGCTTGGACCTGATCCTCAACCAGCAGGACCACCTCAGCCGGATGAGATTGACTGGGATATTCTCTTCCCACCTTCGACAGAGTATCGCCGTTCGATTGTGAATCTTGTGCTGCCTCACCTTCTCAATATTTTGAAAGACCCAAGTTCCCGTTTAAAATCCCCAAGGGATTTGGTGAATCAGGCTGTCGACAAATGTCGGCATACAGACCTTTGGGGTAAATATGGTACATTCACCAGAAGGAGAACAGTTGTGGATTCAGTTTTGATGAATTATTTTCCAGTGCTTCAAGAATTTGTTTCCAACCGGTACAGATAGAATTTGCAAATCCAGCCCATTCTCAAAGAGAACGGACGGGAAAGGACAACTGCGTGCATTGCGCGGCTGACAGTGGAAAACTGCCACCTCACCTCGCAGTTCCAGATTCCACACTTGTGTTGTTTCCTCATTCCTCATGTTACTTTGATTCGATTTGGAATTCAGTCAAAGCCTGCCGTTCCAACTTCCCACTCCGATTGAGTAAGCTGAAGCTGCTACCACCGGCCACACTTTGAGTTGTTCTTTTGTCAAGAGGTTTCAGGCTCTCAGGACTGGGAAATTTCAGTTGAGATGTTCATACTGCTAGCTTCCTCAACAGTCCCAGGTTTACACACACACACATGCACATGCAAGGTAAATTTTTGATGGGGTATTGGATATGTTGCAAATTCCACCAGCGCAAACTAGCTGAACCATGGATGACGATGCACCGGTGTCTATGCTCGAGAATCCTTCGCATTTGCCAAGGCTGCGCGCGTGTTCTTCTATGTGTTTGAATGTAGAGTGTTTCTATTTTTTTAATCATCAGCGGACTTGCGACTAGGCCCAAAAAACGGCCTGCCAGCGCATCACCAAGACCACCGATGAAATCTATGAAAGTGGCTGCTTCGTCCAGGAGCTGTTTTTTGCCTCAACATATTTTGCATTCCCTAGCCTTAGACCAATCAGTTTGCTATCCGCTCATCGCTCACCGACAGGACAAGCAATGTGGACACGTCTGAGCAATTGCGTGCTTCTGGCAAGGCTGTCCAACTACAAGCCTGGGTGAACAAGGTGAAGAAAGTGTTGCCACCAGACCTGTCTCCGATAGCAAGCAATATTGAGTTGAGAACGGAGTTCTCTGGTGCGTGCACTGCTGAATTTGCGCTTCAAGCTGTATCTCAACTATGCAGCAGTCCTCCGACTGTCAGCTGTCGATCCATGGGAGATTGGTCGTGTGCTTCCCGCCGCATTGGGGAATTGAACTGCCCGAACACCTGCCGCTTCAAAGACATCATGGGGTTGGCCCCTTCCGATCTCCAAAAGAAATTGGAATCAGAGGTCATGGAAAAGGTGCATTGTTTGCAACAATGTTGCAGTTGCTGTTGGTTTTAGTTTTCATTCAGCGATGATTGTATTTGCAATTGCTGTTGGTTTCAGTTTTCATTCAGTGATGATCATATTTTTGTCGTTTGGCTTTTGCTTGTCATGATTTGCTAGGTGAAAGTCTATGGCGCTGATTTCAAGATGCTTCACAAAAAAAGACTGGTCGATGTGAGCAAACTGATCTCAAAAACAGGCTGGTCCTGAAGATATGTTGCTATGAGTTCGTTTCTTTTCTTCTGCCCTGGAAGGTCAACTGAAATGCTCGATCGGATCTCTTCCCAAGAAGTGCACCTTGATGTCTGCCGACAACTACATCAATGTGGAAACAGCATTCAAGGCAGGATGGATATGATACGACCGTGTACTTTTTGATTTGATATTACAAGATATGAAAATATAATTGAACCAAGTCGATTTCCTACCCAGGCTCTGAAATCAATGCAGAAAGACGACTATGTGGTGATCAAATTTCTTCGGAGGACTGATTTGCTTTCTGAAAGACATTTGTGTGCATTCTTTCCTCATAAATACAAACAAAGTACATTTTATATTTAATGGTGCGTGCAGACGAAGTGCAGACAAACTTTGGGGTTGCAGACGAACTAGTTCGTCTGCACTTCGTCTGCACTTGGAGTGCAGACGAACTAGTTCGTCTGCACCCCAGGTGCAGACGAAGTGCAGACGAACTTTGGGGTGCAGACGAAGTGCAGACGAAGTGCAGACGAACCTGGGGGGGTGCAGACGAAGTGCAGACGAACTTGGGGTTCAGTTTTCACTGTAATTTACAGGGTTTTGGAGGTGCAGACGAAGTGCAGACGAACTTCAAAGTGCAGACGAAGTGCAGACGAAGTGCAGACGAAGTGCAGACGAACTAGTTCGTCTGCACTTCGTCTGCACTTGGGGTGCAGACGAACTGCAGACAAACTTTGGGGATTGGACACATGATCGGCATTTATTTTAAATTCACAATCATATTTGATGAACATGCGCCTGAAATGCTGCAGCTCTACGTGATCAGACAAGCACTGATGAACTTTGAACTTTCTGGCCCGCCCCAGGAGAACATTTGATGAATTAGTGAAACACACCCGGATCTTTGCAGACGATGTCAAGCTGAACGAAGAAGACAGGCGCAACATCATCTAGGGATTGTTTTTTTCATGAATGTAACCTTTCGTTGTGCGTTGTCATGGTTGTCATGGTTGTAGAGGTGTGAACGATGTGGAAAGTCTTGCAGACGACTCTTCTCTCAACCAGACCAATCCACCGCATCAATCCTCAGACTGCTTGTGGCTGGAAGCCCTTGTGTGGCTCCTAAGCTCAAATTGGTATTGGTGAATGCATACATGTGAAAAAATGTTCAAATCGTTAGATGACCAACACTTCACACTAAGAATAGTTGTGCATGCCGAGGACTATTCACTCTTTGGCGATGGAATGGGACTTGCAGGGCCGACGGTGATGTACTTGCTGATTTTCCTGAAGAGCATTCTGCAATCTCTGCCAGACATTGTGATCCACGAGAACATCAAGCCATTCCCGATTGAAAAGATTGAGAAGGTGCTGTCAGGTGTTTTGGCATAATGTGTGTTTTATTATTTCGTGTCACGCTGTTAAAGCCGTTGGTTGCCACCTGTTCTGAGGTCTTTACGAAATCCATTCGACCATCATCAACCCAGCGACGCATTGCGGGGTACCAGTTCAGCGTGAAAGACGCTATACTATCATGGTACTGCGGAAGCGCATCAGGAGCTTTTAGTTTTTGATGTTTCATTGTTTTCTGTGTCTATTGCAGCTGCTGGCAGGACCACTTTGGCGATTGACCAAGTGAATGCGATGATGAAGATGGAGCCACCAACGTTTACGCTGGACATTTTCCTATGTCATGTGGCTTGCAATGAAGACCGGTCCACACTGTGCAAGGGTAAGAAGGATCGTGTCTGGTCAGCATTATATGTGAAGCAAGATTGAAATTCATTTTCCATGTCAGTGTCATTCCAGTTCATCTATCAAATTAATTCTTTACTTCGTTCCTTCTCTGCCCAACTGCAGGTTTGAAAAAGTATGAGAAGCTACATCCTGACCGTTTGGCTTATGATTGCTGCCAGAACCCAGATTCCCGCCCAAGACTCAGCAACTCCGATGGGATCCTTCAAACTCTTACCACTGGCTGCTCTTCTTTGTGGAGTGTGAGCAAGCAACGCTTGATCCGCCCGCTTCCCAGAGTTCAATTGATGGAATGAATTCATGTTTCATTTACAAATTCATTTGCATTTGTTCAGCTTTCAGTGTTTTGACTGACATGTTTATTTGAAAAAGATTGGATTGCTCACCTCTGAGACGGACTGGAGCTGCTATATGCACATGGTCTTCCAGTCGACCGATCAACTGCCGCAAGCATGGGCCTGACCACTATGAATACTGGCGATTTGAGCCACAGCGCACTTTGTGACTTGTCGGAAAGATCTACAGCATTGAGTTGAGTTGCAAATTGCAATATCATGCAATCATTTTGATGTGACCTGAGTTGGTGCAGGCAAACTGGCAGGAAATTCTATGCACTTGGCAGCAGTTTCTTGACAGGCAATATCTGATCGCCGGTGTTGTTCAAATGTTTTCAATTGCTGTTCATGATGTTTCCATAGCTTCAGAACTTAGGTTGGCCGGGCAACTATAGCAGCAATTTTCTTTTGCACGTTGAAGCGCCGTGGCACCAGTGATTCGGTTGCTACCAGCCGCTGAAGGGACTACTCCAAGTTCCATATGCGCAATTCGATTTGATCAGAGATGAAGCTGTCACAGACACAGCATTTTCTCTGGGTGTGTTGTGTTCATTGCACTTTCGCAGACTTATGGTGGCTGAAGAAACAAGTTGCAGCATGGAGTGAGTGACAGACCTGTGTTCAGCCAAGGATAACAATTCACGAGTGGTATGAATTCATTCGATTCTTGATTCATGAGTGCCACGTGATCTTGATGTTGAACAGGCAACAGTGCATGTCAGTTTCAACCTTGGATGCAACAAATTCTTCTTTGCGATCATTCTCATTTTCTGTCAACTCTGTCTCCGGCTCGCTAAAACATAGTTCATGCGCAATGCAGAATACACGATATTTTGTTATTTTTTAGTCTCAAGACCGGATTACGCTGCGAAGTGTTTCCCCTTCCTTGAGCTTTGCATCCATGTCGGGAAGTGATAATGACTCACCTCCGACGTCAGTGATCCAGACACCGAGACAGCCGAGACAGAGACGTACTTTGGTATCCTCTCCATTCTTCGGAAGCTGTGCTGGCCTGTCTAGCCCAGCTAGTCCTGCCAGTCCTGCTGGACCCGAATGTTTGGATATGGTTGCAGTTGGTTCAGTGAGAACTGTGAGCTCTACTCGGAAACCCAATACGTTATCCCAGAATCGCAGAATTCAGAATCCCTCCGAACTTCAAATCATGCCCTACAAGGCTTCCAGGCAATCGCAAGTTGTTAGGTCTGCAACACCTCAGAGGAGTCCCCGTGCTCGCCAAGCTCCACCGCCCCTCATCCTTCCTGATGCAGAAATTTTGGAAGCAGCCTCCGAATTTCATCCAGGGCGATCTAGGCATGAGAGGGCATTTGGTGCAGCAGCTCGTGCTTCCAGTGCGCCAGCCCCTACGAGATCTGCTGCTACGGAAGAGGAAACAAAACCTGAAGAGGAGACTGTTGAGCGGCTTGGGCTGTTTTAGTATTGATTGAATGATTGATAGATGTTGACTTGACTTTTCATGATTGCGTCCACATTGAACTTGAGTGTCTGTCTAATCGCAATCGATTGCTGAGGTGTGTGGAGTGCGCAGAGCTAGTTCCGCTTTCAGAGAGCCATGCCCTGGGGAAGAAGTGCAAGCAGCGACGCTGTAAAGGCTGCTTCAATGCACGAAGGACCCTACAGCAATGGCATGCCAAGATGAACAGGTCCAAAGAATGGGAGAACATGGATCCAGATGAGAAGCACAAGTTGATCTTGGAGCACAAATCGAAGGGTACTGGCCGTGGACGCAAAAGAGTTATCAATGTGCAAGAGAAAGCTTTATGCAGAGATGGCGTAAAGTTGGGGAACAAAGCGCCTTTCTTGACAAAGAAGCAGTTTCTTGATTTGCAAATCGTGTATTGCAAGTAGTCTAGTCTAGTCTCCTTATGTTTCGTTTTGATACTGGTAACGTCTGTATCCCATGATCTGAGGTTCATCAATGAACTGAAAACCCGTTATGACTGGGGCTCTGATGAAGCATATGAGCGAGAATCTTTGCAGCATTGAGCGGTGCTTTTGATTTCATCATGTGATGATTGATCGTTTGGGTCCTGAAAGATTTGTGTTTTGTTTACAGACATGCCAAGGAGTGGGCCAACGCAAGATCAAATCCCAATGCCATATGGTCCCGTGACGGCTATGGCGAAGAAATCTGCTCGCTGCTGATGACTACAGCGGCATCCTCTCACAGAGTGCTTGAACATGAGAAGGTGACTTGCTATATTAGCATTAGACAACATTAAGTATGAAATTCATTTATGTAGTCAACGACTCTAAGACATTGAGGATGCTTCGAATCTTAGGCAGAAGGTAGGTAGGGTTGGTTCACCTTGACATGACAGGCAGTGTCTACGAGCAAGGATCTTGAGGATGCTGATGCGGGCGAAGCGTTCAACGAAGCTCTTTCAGGATCCCTTCACCAAGAAACACGCGTTTTCGATTTTGGACGTGCTGAGCTCAGGATTTGATTGTCAGATTGTCAGGCATGGGTTTTACTCTTCCAAGTTGCAAGACATTCCATGCCATTTGTTTCAGATAAATGAACATCCATGCGCTAGTGATTGTTACTCCCAGCCGAGGACTCAACAATTTCCAGAACATGCCAGTGCTACCAGGAGCGTCTGCCCCAGTTGCCATCACAGCCACTGCGAAGAAAAGATCAGGTGGAAAGGGTCAAGGCCGTGGACGTGGTGGCGGAGGCGGCGGCAAGGGAGCTAGAGACCCTGATGATGTTGCTCCCCGATCCGTATCAAAGAAAGATGAGGAATTGTATCAAATCGATCTTATGAGAAGGCAAGTGCTCTTGGCAAAAGCGACTGAATCTTGTATGCAAACTTGTTTTGCCGATTTTTGATGATTTTTGACATTGATGCTACTTCCAATCAATTTGGCAAACTGACAGTGTTTGTTTCTCAAAAGAAAATATGCATGTTTTCCTCACCGCTGACAAATTTTCTAAGGATGATACAATTGAAGGGTGGATATCCTATGTCAATGAACAGTTGGAGGCGACGCGAGGGGCCAAGCGGCTCCAGAAAATGAGAGAAGTTGTCCAAAAGAGACTGGACCAGCTTGCAATATTTGGACATTCCACAACGTCAAAGGAAGATATCAATGCAATGTCACCGGGAGCGAAAAAAACCAGGCAGGCTGCATTGGACCGCCAGGAAAACCTTGATGCTGGAGCTTTCAAAGCATTCGAGAAGCGCTTCAATAGCTTCGAGTCGCTCTTGACCACAGCAACAGAACGGCTGAACGAGTGTTTCAAAGAAGAGAGTCAGGCCCTCAGTTGGACAAACTGCTGCAGGCTGTGGCTGTGGCTGTGGACAGTGAAAATTGTCCAGTATCCTAGTATCCAGCTATCCGGTTTCCGGTTGCCCCAGTCACAGTCCCAGGTGTTTTGGAACATCAAGATCAATCTCGACAGCCTCAGCCGCGACCTCCTCCCGCACTGGCTCCGCATCACAAGCTTCCTGCCCCAGAAAAAATTGATAGGCAGAAGAGCGCGGACAAGGACAAGGAAGTGACCAATGAAGGAGAAGGAGATGGCCGCAGCAATGCAGAAGGTGAAGATGACCAGGAAGAGGAAGCCACGGTTCCATATTTCTTATCTCAACATGAGGATTGGCAGCTCTTGGCAGATGCTGGCAAGGCGATGGCTAAAGGTAATACATTTCTTGGAGGAGCAGTCATCATTGGCCAACCAAGCGATCCGACAAAAGCAACAACTTGCGCCTATCTGATGGAGGGCTTTGGACATGTGGAGGTTGACTTCGGGAAGGATGACGTGGCTTGGCTGGGTATTTGGTATGTTTTGTTTTGTGTTCTTACTTGTTGCAAATGATGACGCACTTCCTTATGGCATTTGCATTCACCAGTATTGATGATATTCTTGGATTGATCATGTGACAGGTTATTCCACGGCTGCAAGAAAACCCCCGAGACTGTGCTCAGCGGAGAAGCATGTCCTTTGCCGACACGGATGCAACTTGAATTAAACCAAGATTTAACTTTCAATATTGACGATTCACTTCTGATTCAATTTTTTATCTTTCTGAATTGCATCGTCATCAATGTGCTGCTTCAGGTATTTGACAGTGTTGCAGATCTTCAACGGGTACAGCCAACCTTTGTCGGGCTTTCTCTGATCAAAAATAACCATAAGCAGTTCACGGATCAAGATCGTTTGGTGAAGTGTCTTGGCTTGAAGTTACGTGTCAATTGGCTCCGGATTTCAATTATATGAATTGTGTTGCATCTTTTGCATCCACCTGTGAACTCTGCGTGAGGCATTGTGCTTTCAAGTTGCTCTATTCGGGGACTCACTGGACATACAGTGGCATCCATGATGGTCTGCCAGTAGCACCTACGGCCAAGTTGGTGCTATCGGGGTACCGGATGATTTTTGGGCTTCCCATCACTTCTGCCGTGTCTGTGGTCAAGGGGCAAAAGCATCCATGCAGCATGCACAACCTGTGCGCAGCGATGCTCAACATGAGGTTGAAGGAGTTTTGCTCTGCAGGTGGCTGGTGGGTGGTGGTTCGTACCGGGGATTGTGTGCTACTCCCGGGCCTCTCAGTTGTCTCGGAGTTCAACCTCTTGGATGATGATGCCAAATGTTCAGAAGAGGAGAGGAAGCATGGCGTCAATAGTGTGATCCAGACCTTGAGTTGGGTGGCGCTTACAAAGTACCACTTGACAGCGGACTTCCTCGACTCAGCAATGGATTGCGTTGAATTTCTGCTCAAAGAGGCTTGCTGCGTGTCAACTGCCAAACAAATGCAAGCTGATTTGAAGGCCGGGGGTGATGGACGTGGAAAGTTGAAATTTGACTAGCAACAACTATTACAATGCAATTGCAATGATCACATTTCATTTTCATTTATGTGATCGATTTACATTTGCCAGATGTATTCAGGGTATTATGCTTTTCAATGCTTTTCCATGATTCTTTAATTCATTAACTTGTCACTTGTCACCATCACCTTCACTTGTTCCCTCCAGATGGCACAGTCTTGGTACTCAACACTTCGGAAACTCAATGTGAAGAGTGAAGACGCAAACACACAAGAGGATGTTGCAGAGGCAGAGGCCGCAGATGATGATGATGATGATGATGGTGCAGTTGCACCTATGACCCCGGCTCCATCTGAGAATGCTAGCCAAGGCTGTGAGGCAAACAAACATGGTCAGGAGGAGTCGGAGGCGGAGGAGACAGCAGGAAAAGAAACAGCAGTGGCAGCAGCTCAACAAGCAACGGATATTGCAAGTTCGAATGCTTCAGACCGTCCAGATGGAAAGTTGGGTGAAGAAGGCAAGACCACAGCCAAAGCAACTGAAGTAGAAACCATTTCAGTTCCAGTTCCAGCCGCAGTTCAGCAGCTGATGAGATGGATCCAGAGCAACATGATGAGCGTCGTACAGAACCAGAACAACCTTCTTCGCCTTCTTGCCCAGTCAAGTCAGGAGCTACCGTGAGATCTGAGTCAACAGAGAATTTGGATCGAGCAGTTCGAGCTTCTGAGCTTCGTGTGGTCTCCAACCTTGCAGAAGTTCAGGCGCAGAAGGCTGGCGTCTACCATGAAGAGACTAGTTGGAAGTTCGACTACCAAGGAAGCTCTGGCTCTCTTACGGAATCCAAGTCCAACAAGAAGGCCGACGATCTGGCTGCCATGGCCAAATCATTGGAATCTAAGAGGAAAGAGAAGATCACAAGCCAGCAGTTGAAAGAAACAATGGAAGCAACAGGGCAAATGCGATCATCACTTGAAAGCACGCAGGCGCAGGAGCAGGCTGAGCCACATCCTGCTATGGCACCGCCGCCGCCTTCTGAGGCTGAGCCCGTGACCATGACACATCCAGCGCCTACTCCTGCTGAGGTTGAGACTCCAACACCAGTGGCAGTGGAAACCACCAAAGTACAAATGCCATCACCACAAAAGAACGGTGATGGTGCTGTGCCTGTGCCAGTGCTTCCTTCGAACATCAGCATTAGCAGCAGTGACAGTGACAATGACATGGAAGATGTGAATGCCGTCAACAGTGATCATGATGAACCACATCCTGGCTGTGACCAAGCCATGGCCATGGCCACTACTACTCCAGCCGCGGAGGCTGATGTGATTGCCATGGAGGTGGATGAGGAGGTCAGCAAGGAGGACAATGAGAACAAGATGACCGCAGCAAAAAGCAGAGCGGCGCCGGCCCGGGCGCCAACAACAAAAGCAGCTGCCACCCCAAGAGGAAAATCCAAAGCAACAGCGTCCGAAGTCCCAAAGCGCAGTGCCAAAGCCAAAGCAAAGCAATCTCCGAAGGCAAAATCCAAAGCGCCTGCAAGGAAAAGAAAGGCAACTTTGGCTGATGATGATCATGACACTGACGATGGCACCGCCGCCGGAGCCGCCAATTCAGCAAAACCGAAAAACTTTCAGCAGGTCTTGAAAGCGACAACGGATGATCAGGACATTGACTATCAATCATTGGGGATAAGTCTTTTTTGATTTTTGTATTTGTGAAATATTATTCATTTTTCATCCACCATTTTGTGCGCATTCAGTTTCAGCACCTGGGAAGTTGTTGATTTTGAAGTAATGTGCCATGTAATAATTGTTCACACTACTAATGTAACTAATTTTGCTATTCCTTGCAGCATGCAGGAGACTTCATCAAGCAAGCCATCACGAGCAAGAGGGCGTGGTGGTGGGCGTGGTGGTGGTGGGCGTGCTCGTGGCAAAAAGTGAGCCATCGGCCGGAGACGCACTGACGCACTGTTGGAGATTTGGAAAGCTCAGTTGATTGGTTGATCCCAGCACCTGCTAAGATGAGCGCACTGATGCGATGGACCTCAACTACTTAGGAATCAAGAAACATTTCATGATCAGGCAAATGATACGTTGATAGTTGATACATAGTATCATAGTACTTCTATCAGGCTGGTATCAACTTGTCACGAAGTGGCAGGGCAAACGTAGATCTATAAGCAAGGTTGCTCAGACTCAAACTGCTCAAACATTGATTCAATATATGTTATGTTAAGTATTGATGATTCATAATCAGCCATGCATAATCCAGAATTGGCAACCTTGCATGCCATTGCGAGCCGGGCCAGGGTTGATCATTAAGAGATATCCAGACTTAAAAGCACAGCAATCATGAACTAAGAAAACGCAAGAAGTATCCATACTTAAAAAAGCACAGCTATCGCAATCATGAACTAAGAAAACGGAAGGAGCAGTCAATCCTGTTTTGCATGGTGCAGAGCCGTGGAGCTAGAGACTCAGACACTCACCAAAGAGAAGGAAAACAGTTTTCACGCTGAGTTCGGGATGGACAGATGACGGGCGACGACAGTGGTGGGAACTTGAACACTTTTAAGTTTCTTCCCAATATTTGATGATTAAATGTGTGGACTTGGCTGGAGCCAAAGGAGGCCCCAGCTATGAACGGGCAGAACACCGTCATTATGTCATGATGGGCAATCATTTTTGGACCACGCTTGAACTTTGTTCAGCAGGATCTGGCATGGTTTATGGTTAACCATCATTTTTCCAGCTAAAAAACGCAAAACGATATTGACCCGTAAATCCCAAACCTCAACGGAATGAGTAAAACAAATTAAGCATGGTATTTCTTCATGATTTTTCCAACAGAATCTGCCAGCATATCATTATATTCAACAGCATATCATCTTAACATAAATCAGTATATTTCCAAACAAAATACTAATCGAAGCTGCCAGTATAGATAAATCAGCTGGTTAATAAACATAAATCATAAAAAATCAGCTCAACATAAATCAGCTGGTTAATTATATGGTATTATTTCCCGATTTAACATACCATAAATAATTAATTATGGTATTTCCAACCGAATCTGCCAGCGGAGCCTTGAAAGGTGCCCCAACCTGCACCGTCACTGCGGAGCTGCGGCGAGTCTCAGGAGCTGCGAAAGGTGGCGGATCGCCTGGAGACCTGGACCGAGAAGCGGCGGTCCTTGCTGCAGGACGCGGCTCGGAACCCGCAGCCGCAGGGTCTCAAGGAGAGCAGCCGTTCCATCCACCGTGGTTATCCCCATGGATTCCCATGGTTGACACGTTATCACGGCAATTTTTGGGATGAAAAAAATTGCTTTGAGACACTATTGATTCGAAGCGACGCTTTTCGCTGCTGTCGTCATTACCAGTGTCGATTCGGTCTTTATACTTTTGCCCTTTCCCTTCAAACTTTGATGGTTGTTGCTGCTATAGCTTTTGTTGTTGTTTGGCCAATTCAGCCAGACGGGGTAATGATGGATGATGCTGAGTTACGGAGGGTTGATGAGGGTCAAGGATCACTATTGATCAAGGACGGTCATTTAGTGCAAGTTGGCAAAGTGTGGTCCAGATCTGGGTGTGATCCATGGTTGCCTGAGAATTCCCTATGAACACGACCATTTTTCGGCGCCCCGTTTGTTGATATGCCATGTGCGACAGGATCGAGAAAAGAAGACCAAGGAAAAGGACGAAGCGGAGCGACAGGCACTCCCTAGCGACACTGTGGACACTGTGTTGAACAGTGTTGAGATTACACGCAGAAAAGTGGTTGCTTGCCATTGTAACTTCATGGTGTCAACAGCCATCATTCTTAACAGGTGCAGTGTGCACAGCGGCAGACAGGGGTGGGACGACCATGGGCATCCTCGGATCCATGCACCACAACCATTCTTAATTGAGGAACTGAAGGGCTTCAGGAAGAATCCTATCAAAAGAATGATGATGCTGGTTGATGCTGGTTGATGCTGGTTGATGCTGGTTGATGATTTTTAACGATGATTGTGATAGTCCGGGATCACTGTCGTCGTCATCACCATCATCATCATCATCACCATCATCACCATCATCATCATCATCATCATCATATCCATCATCATCATTATATCCATCATCATCATCATCATCATCATCATCACCATCATCATCAGCCAACCCTCTCTTCCTCCAGGATCCTATGAGGGAATCATGCCAGCACCAGCTCCGCAGGTGGCCGTTCTGACGGGCAAGATCGAGAGTACCATGCCACGGCCACAGCGCACTGCCCTGAACGAGGTGGCGGCTGCCGTGGCAAATGTGCTGAACAATCTGAGCCTATTCCTATAGTGAATCACTGATGACAGAGCTTGACGATGGGTTATAATCAACCATAGAAGGATGGGTTTATCAACCAGATTTATTTGCTGGTTGGTATGATCATAGTTCAATTTCTCAGAGGGTAACCCCGGTTTGTTGGCTCAAGTGTTAATAAAGACACGAAAACATTCAAGAGACTGTTAGTTGGTTGATTGTCTATTCTGTTGATGCTAATCACCGCTAGCACCTGGCAATTCGGTAGTCAATCAATATTGGTGGATGCATGCAACTTAATGAAGCCCCATTGCTGGTGCATCTCGAAAACATTGGTGGTTGTCAAACTATCATGGAGGTGCTGGTCCCACCAAGGTCGGCAATCACTGCAACAGCAGACATCAACAGGAAAATATGTCTTGGACCCTCCTACTGTCCAGTTGGAACCCAGTGCTGCTGAAGGTCCACTGTTCAAAGTCCAGCAGCGAAGGTCCGGTGTATCCATATGGTGCTACCGTGCTACCTGTCAAACGGCACAGCACCAAGTGTGAACCGACCCGGGTATGCGGTTGGCCTTATGGACCCAGGTATCACAAGCTGCCAAACCCAGCAAAACTGCATGGTTTCCCACAAGTGGAATTGGGTCGATAGCAAGAAAGACCTGGGAAACAAAACCCCAACGGACCCCATATCGCAGCAAGGGATGATCCCAAGCCTATTCTGGTGCTGCGGAACCATCCAGTCCACATAGCCACCAGCAGTGGTGCAGTGATTGCTGGCAGGTGCGGTCTTGGGTTTGGACCCAAGCTTCGAGGGTTGCTGCGGCAGGGATGAGGGAACCTGGGGCCTCAGATCACACCGAATGGTTGATGGTCTTTCTGTCGACATGGATGGTTCACACCAGGCATTCCCGCCACCTGGACCCAGGGGTTCCGCAGCCAACAGCCTGTGGCGCCACCAACTCGTTGCTTGAAGAATCCAATTACAAACTTGGGTTATAACAAGTTACAACTTTGGCTGGCTCCCCTATTATAACTCGTGAGCACGCGACATTTCTTTGAGTTCATCCAGTGGGCCAATGGCAGCATGGTAGCCGTGGCTCAGGTCACCAAGCAAGGGCTCGACAAGGACGTCTTCGGAACCCTGTCCCTTGGAGCGGCGAGGTCCATCCTCGAGGGTTGGCGGTTTAGTCACTGGCTGAGTTCTGCCAGGCGAACGGCACCGTCGCATTGAAACTCACAGGTTTACCGCTGGTAGATAATCACCTGGATAGCTGATGATAGCTGAATCATCAGGAGTTTTACTACAGGAAATGTGGGTTTCACCATGTGGTAAATGGATAATTTGCCAAATCTTCCGGAAGATCCATGTCTTTGTTGTAGAAATCTTGACCAAGCGATTGATACTGGACAGCATCCCATGCACAAGTTGATAGATTCCATGGTCCCCAGTCTCAGATGGTCATTTGGTCCAAGTTTGGTGGAATAGCTTGAAGAGTATAACATCCCATTCAAAAACACACACTTGATTAGTCAGTTTGGAGGGTGATTTTGCTATATTTTGCTTCATGGTCAGCAGCTGAAACATTGACTGGAATGAAGCAAAATCATCCTCCGAATCATGTCATACCACAGTCCAAATTCATGGGATCACACCTTCGAGCATCTCCACGTCATCCATGTCCAGAAGTTGCGTTTTTCACGAACACATCGTGTCCATGTCCAACATGGATCCATCCTGGATCCAATAGGTCCAACTGATCAAATTCGGTGCTCAACCAAGCCCAGTAGAACAGATCCAATCCGGTACCCATCCAACCAGACCCGTTGAACACGTCACACCGGATCCAGAGCTGCCTGGTCCAACGGGTCAAGCGCACGAACGCGGGCCGCCGAGGTTGGAGAACATCGAAGTGCCGGCGGCCTATTGCATCGCTGCCGAGAGCACGGCGGGCAGCGCGGTCTTCAACTTGCTGGTGCGCCGGTTCAGCGCGCCGCAGCTGGTGAAGATGCAGCGGTTGTATGGAGAGTTGGGTCAAGCTCTTAACCAACCAATGGTTGGGATAAGTCTACCAACCCATTTTTAGGGAAAGCAATGGACAATGGTGGGGGAACCAGGGGGACTAAGGGTTTTGACTTATAGCCATAATTTTAATGATGATTAGCAGTATTAAACCAAATTTAGTAGACCATTGTCAATTATGGCTGTTAATGGCTTGAACAACTAACAATGATCCGCTATTCTTGATGGGCAGTATTGACCAATGATAGCAATAGCTGATTTAATCGTTCAATAGTGGTTTAATGATTGCCATAATTAATGACTGATGAACAATGATCAGTAGTGATCATTATCAGCAATTATTCCGAACGACAAGAATGGGCAGGGAATTGTAGAACGTATGAGTATTCATCCCGGATGGAACATCGAATTGTACCATCCCGAACATGCACATGATCTACATGATGAAGATGAGAGGCCATCTATGGTGAACATTGGTAAAGAGCTTGGTGGGTTCAAGCATTCCTTGCACCGCGGATGACCCTCCAAGGGTCCACTGTCGTTGCAGGTGAAAGACGATATCATCGCAGGACAGATCGTTCCAGACTCAGCGACGCTGCGATCGTTGGACTCATGGAGAATCCCTTCCCCTTGACATCCAATGCCCCCACATGAAAGCCAACAATGAATCATTGCTGTGCGAAACCAGATTTCTTTATTGGGGTCAGGGGAAACCGCCGGGTAGCTGGAGACTGCAACGACTGTACTGGTGAAGTGCTGCAGAAGCTGCTTGATCGTTGTGGGGTTATTCAGTTTCATGCAGCTGTTATCAGAATTTTGATCCGTTACACGATGGGACCAGCTTTTTACCAATCAGCGATAGGGGCAGATAGGGTAGGAACACTGAGGTGGAAATGCTGCAAAGAAACAGGGTGGTTTCTTCATCCTGGTGATTCGCTGACCCTGCATCGCGTCACTTTCAGAATTGCCGCAAACAGCTATATGCATATCAGCGTCTATTTGAGATGTAAACCAACTCTAACAAGCATTTTAGGTTGAAGCGCCATCCAAATGATAGATCAGGGTGGAACTTAGATGATTGTTGCTCTGCTGAAATGCTGCCATCACATAAGGGTACCAGACGTGAAACTAGGGCAGGACCAAGACACGATAGAATGTCCTATGAATGTGTTGATAATAAGGTGTCAAGCGCTAGCTGGTGACAAATCCACCATCTCAGCCTCTAGATCACTATGAGACTTGGGCTTCTATGAAGTGATACTCTACACTTTGGACCTTCCAAAAATTGGACTACGCTCAAAGCACTTGATCACATTTAACAGAAATTATCGTGATGTTTTTCCTTCGAAGTTTGGACATCCAAGTTCAGATCCACTGACCTATTGCTGATAGGAAAAGTCACCAGTTGAAGGATTACCGTTGCTGAAAAGTCGCCAGTTGATAGATTACTGATGAATCAGCTATCAAATGACCGTTGTAAGTTGTAAACCATTATAAATCACTACAAACTTTTACAAACCATTATAATAAACCATTTTAATGACGAACCATTTTGACTGACCGTTTTCGCCGTTCTTATGAACATCATACACCACTAAACACCATCATAAATCATGATATAGATCACTCTAAACTTCGAATTATCAACCATTGTAAATCATTGTAAGCAATCATCATAAGCCATCATCATCAACCATGACTATTCATTATTCACCATGAATCATTAATCATGATTATGATTAACCGATTTGACCATTGATGATTCATGGCTTCGAATGGTCAGCCATTGATCACGATTAATTAGATTATACTGTAATTGACCATCATTATTACAAATCATCATTTATGAACCCTTGTTATTAACCATACAGGCATTGCTATCCACTAGTCACCATTACTATCATTATTCAACATCAAACATTACTATCCATCATGATCCATTAGTATCAAAGATTGAATATCCTTCACCATTGCTACATTACATAACCATAGTACTATGATACCATCATTACTATCCATCATGATCACTAGTCAACATTGCTATCATAGTAATTGCTATCCACTACTATTACGCCCCTATCGATTTCCTCAGCTTAAGCCGATCCAATCATCGGTGCCTCAGCTTGGGCAGTTGCAAGCGAGGTGTCCCTGGTGCGCAAGGGAAGCTTGGGCAGTTGGGAGCCCAGCCTCGTCGTGCTTTCTCAAGCCATTGCCTCAGTCATCATCCACTTTCATATGGCGAGCTGGGTCAAGCTCTTAACCAAGCAATAATGGCAGATAATAACCAGGGTTAATATTGACCATGGGATAACAATGGTTGATGATTAACAGTGGGAAAACAGCCTGGTTGATGATAGGGGAACCAGGGGTACGGGGTGAACTGACCCAAACCCATATGGCGAGCTGGGTCAATATTCACCAAGCAATTTTCTAGGGATGATATCCAACCATCGTAGGGAAAACAATGGTTAATGATGGGGAGCTACATCTATAGCAATAAACCATGTAATTTTGAGGCAAACAGTTGAGAAACCACCAAACAAATACCTGGAACCTCAATGACCCTGGTATTGGATGCTTAAGCCCCAGTCTTATGGGTCAAACATGCCCCAAAAAATGGCTAAAAAAGGGTCCTTTAGGCTTCAGGTATGTATACGTGTATATACACAAACGGGGAATCTTGGTACATTGTAATGAATAGATGGGTAAAAGTGTCAGGGACTTAACAACTAACCAGCTGTTAAGTGGTTGACTAGTAAGTGCTTACATGACATCAATAGCTGGTTCATCCTTACATTTTTTGTGAATAGTGTCATTGAGTCGTTGATGATTGAGATTTGATCAGCTGTAAACTGGTCGACTATCCAGTAATTCTAGCATCAATAGGTGGTAGATTATTAAGTCACTAGTCGCCATCAAGTACTGTGAGCTGGTCAATTTTTCACTGGCCAATAACTGGTCGACTATTAGAAGCTGATTCATAGTTATACGCCAGGTATTTTGATTAAAAGTTACAATGCTTTACCCAACTACTTCAAGATTTTGGTTATTAACCTTCATTCATGAGCTGTTAACCAAAGCTGTTAGCCTTAGCTGGGTAAATTAACCTTCATTAATTGACTAATCATTAAGACTTCACTTGGTTATTGACTTTATTAGTCAATTCCAGCTTGTTGTGGTTTCTGCACCGCTTGGTGCCCAGGTATTGTTTGCACACCTTTGAACCAGCTTGAGACGAAGCCAAGACAGTGCCTGGGGCAGCAACCCTGGTTGTTAGTGGTGCCATGGTGGTGCCCCTTAAGCAACCCAGTGCTGGATCATTCATAGGGAAACTACCAGGTTTATGATGGTTTATAGTGGTCAATAACAAGGTCAGCCACTATAGCTACAGGGATCCCACCAGTTTTGTGGGTACAGCATTTTTGGACAAGCCTTGATGATGATTTTTATCTGGTTAAGAGCGGGGTAGAAATCGATTTCCATCAAGGAAATCCAATTCACCAATTAGATTTTCAGGATATGACGGTCACACATTTTGGACGTTTGATTGCTTGGATCTCGCTTCAATGTGCGAATTGGGGAATGGCTCAGCATCCACCACTGTCACGCAAATTGCTTGGTAGTTCACACCCCAGCAGCGATTTTGGAATGGGAAGCGATCTAGCTGGTAATAAACCACCCATCGATGCGTGGATAGGTGTTGATTTGCATCAAACATGGCAATTTTATTCGTTTGCATCTCAAACGACCCAAACTTGCTTGGATAGCTCAATACCAAGTGCACATCACATTTACCATTCCGTTGAGCAACGTGAAGGGCTATCCTACAAAGTTGTGCTTGGCCACAAGGTCTCCTGAAGATGGACCCTGACATGTTATCAGAGATCTTCCTCAGCCACCACCGTTATGGGTCGCTTGTCACCGGTGCCCCGGTGTGCCTCGATCCCAGGTATCCCAAGATCTCTGGGGTGAAGCCCTTGGTGGATGTGATCAGCTGCCCCAAGTGGGCCTTCCCGGCAGTGCAGCAGGTCTTCGGAAGGCGTGGGAGGGAGCTCCGTGGGTGGTTCAACTAGGGGTTGGTTGGGTAGCCACTGGTGGAGGGGTTGTTTGACTTAAGTGGTTGAGTGGTTGTTTGAATGATTTGAGCTACTCTGGATGTATTTGACTTAATGATTTGAGTTGATTGATTATTTCATTGGTAATCATGTTCGACAACTGTTGGCTGTTCAAGGTTTCTAGGTAAGAAATCAACTGATTGACAATGGTTGTTGATTATTAAGAGAAATGAAGAACCGTCATTTCTTGACCATTAGTGGATGAACTGCCATTTTGGAGCATGGGAACTCTTCTGTAGGTGGGTGTGCGCTGTTTGATGTGTAAGAAGAGATCCAACTCTTGACAACTCATACCCAAGAATGTACCAGTGGGCCGTATAAGTGATAATTTACCAGTCGTTTGGCATGGGCTGGATCTTCCAATAGCAACCCATTTGCGAACAGAGCTGTGTCCTTTGTTGCGAACAGGGATGGCCGGGATGGCCTTTTCGTCTTATCCAAACATCAGCTCAGCTCGGATGCATTTCCATCAGCAGCTCTCACTGCTTTGTGCAGCTTTTTTACTTATATACGGTGTGAAGACCATTCTATTCATCAGCATATGTCGAGAAACCATCGCTAGTTAAGACGAAGAATGATCAACCATGTGTGTTCCATGTTGTTGACCATCATTCATGAGCCATATTTCAAGATAGCCAATGTTCATAAACCATCATTTATGAACACACCATGTAGCTGAGAAGGTTGAGCCATCATTAGTTATTGGAGCTTTCCTATTTTGGCACCTTTTCGGCTTGCTTTTGAAGGGTTGTGATAGCTAGACGTAAAACCTAGTATTAGTCACTGCCGCTATCAGGCTCCGATTGTTGTTGGTTATTCTTGGCAATGGTCCTTTGTCTTATGCAAACTATTAGACGTAATTTAAGCAATATAATTCACGCCCATTGTTCTCACTCAATACCCCTTAGAACTACGTATCATTATTTACCACTATATGCCACAGCTCACCATGATCAAATGTTGCAACCATTAAACCAAGTTTTATACATCATCAACCAACCATCATCCACCATTCTCAGCCACTATCAACCATTATCAAAAAGTGTCAACCAGGATCAACGAGCATCAACCACCATCAGCCAGCCTCAAGCATCATGAACCATTATCCACAGCGCTCAAATGGCTATGGGTCAAAGCCCCGCACCCCTGCTTCCCCATCATTAACCATTGTCTTGCCTATGATTGTTGGTTAGAAGGCTCAATTACTGCTTGGTTGATATTGACCCATAGCCATATACAGTAGTTGGTATCTATCCCCTATTATTGTTGGTTATCATCCCTGATTATTAACCATTAACCAGCTATTATTGCTTGGCTAGTATATAGCTGGTATATGCCCTAGTATTGTTGCTGATACCCTATCATTAACCATTAACCAGCTACTTCACCATTAACCATGATCAACAACAGCCATATACAGTGGTATATATCCCCTATTATTGTTAGCTATCATCCCCTATCATTAACCAGCTAAACCAGCTATAACATTGGTTGGTTAAAGCCTTGACCCAGCTCGCCACATATAGCTGTTAATCCCCTATAGTTACCAGTTGTTATCCCTTATTAACCATTAAACCAGCTATAACATTACTTCACCATTAACCATGATCAACAACCATGGTCAACAACCATCATCAACCATTGTTTTGCCTATGATTCTTGGTTAGAAGCCTTAATTATTGGTTGGTTAGCTGCTTGACCCATAGCCAAACCATGGTCAACAACCACGATCAACGCCATCGGTTGCCGCGCTCACCCGCGAGAGCTGGGCCAGGACCGTGGTGTGCTCGACTCTGGAGCTCTGCGATGAGGCGATGGGCCGACGAATCACCAGGGGTTGGTTACCGGGTGGTTGGTGACCATCACTGGTGATGGGTGCTTAGTGACCATAGTAACTACAATCATTACTTGTGTATGGGCGATAAAGGGTGCTTAGTGACTACTGTAACTATAATCAGTACTAGTGATGGTGGCGATTCCGTGATTGCGATTAGTAGTTGTAGTTGTCACCATCACTTGACAGTGAATCGGATTCAGTCTACATTATTGCAAGTGATTGTCGAAGTTACTAATTACTGCAAGTGAAACGGATTCCTTGTTTGTGTTTTGTGCCTACTTGCGATTCACTTGACAGTGAAGGTGACCCACGATTGGCAAACCGTCCTGAGCTCCAGGTAGAGAATGATCATAATTGCACAGCTGTTTGGTTATTTGCTGGAACCTTGTACTGCTGGTGTACCAACATGGACCCTTCTATTCGCTACTATTGTTGGTTATTATCCCTCATTTTTGATGGTTGATAATGACCCAAAACCATTTCTTTGGATTTCATGTAGCAGTCATCATCAGTCAATTTACCATCAATATTAATTGATCATCAATATGAACAATCAACATCAACCATCAATATGAACCATCAATATGAACCATCAATATGAACCATCAATATCAACCATCAAATTTCTCGACATACCAACATTATAATCATGGTTGATAATTGCTAATATATAATGCTACAGTATTGTTACATACGATGGTTGATATTGATGGTTCATACAATCATGTATCATACCATTGTCATATTATCAACCATCAATATTAACCATCAATATTAACCATCAATATGGTTCAACCATCAAATTTCTCGACATACCAACATTATAATCATGGTTAATAATTGCTAATAATGCTACAGTATTGTTACATACGATGGTTGATATTGATGGTTCATACAATCATGTATCATACCATTGTCATATTATCAACCATCAATATTAACCATCAATATTAAACATCAATATTAACCATCAATACATCAACCGTTGTATGAACCATCAATATCAACCATGTATCATACCATTGTCATCAGTCCCTCCATTCAGGTGAGTCGTAAGTACGGTTTGGATGCGATCACCCTGGATGGCGACAAGGTGGGCGGAAGAAACACCGGGGTCGATCCGTTCAGGGGTAGAGGGCAAGTAATGGTGGCTAACCATGGTTCAGAATGGTTAATCTAAATGGTCAACGATCTTGGTTAAGAATGGTCAATAATGTTTAATGATTGTATAATGGTGGTGAATGTAATGGTGAATGATTTTTGACAATGGTGAAGATGATGGGTATATATAATAATGGTTCATGGTGGAACTCCAAATTTTCCCCTGGATAAGCAGTAATGATCGTTAAACCAGCGTTACTCATGCTTAAGTCAGCTTATCACCAAATATTTTGAGCCTGGTATCATTGCTTAACTAAGCCATGTATTGGGGAATGGCATAGGTATTAGCCAATATCAATAGCCGTTACTAAGCGGCATAAGCCATCAATCACCATTACCTACAATTAAGCATTTTTAACCAACACGGCGCGTTAATCACTGTAGTCGTTCTTTTTTGACATTACTGACCATGTTGTTGCTGGTAGGCTTTGCTGGTTCCCGCTGGTGATGAACACCATTGTCACCAACCCAAGACTGTTGGCAACCACGCCTTTCCACAAGTTGTTGGGGGTTCATTCACCTCTTCCTGTTTGGCAATCAGAGCGGTAACATTGTGGGCATTCGCTACCCTACCCAATGCCGAGATCTCCACCTGCAAGCTCTTCACCATTTTGATATTTGATGGATTTCGTCTGAGTTTGGCAGGTATTTCCACTTTCTTTTGTCATTACGATCTGACCAGCCCTATCAAATCTTGCACCAACCAAGCCATCATTCCCTACTGTTGTTGTTTTGGTTGTGTTTTTTGGTTGTTGTTAAACGTTTCTCACTGTCAATGTCAACACTTCTATGAACCATCGTTAGCCATCATCAATCACGAACAACCAAAATGCGCTATGAATGATTATTATATAAACTTTTGTTGGGCTGTTGACCACAAGTCACCATAAACCATCATGATTGTTGGGTTATTAAGCATATACTCACCACGGCTATGATACTGCTGTGGAGCTATGAAGCACCCTGAACCATCATTTAACCATCATGAGTGCTGGATCATTCACCATATTTACCACTTATTCACCATCAACATCCATCAACCACTTATTAGCTGCGATCACCCGCTATTTACCACTATCAACTACTATTTACCACTATTTACTACCATTAACCACCATTCGGAACCTATTAACCCCTATTGGCGCCCACTATTGGTTGATCAACCACGATCATCAACCGCCATCAGATCCACGTTCCGTTGCTGCGAGGTGAGCAGTCGCGGCACTCTGCAACTGGGCCGCAGGGTGACGGTGTCGTGGTGGAATGGTTGCAGAGTTCACGGTGGTATTTGGGGGTTTCTCAAAATAGTGGACCACCAAAATGGATGGTTTATTAGTATAAATGACTAGTATTGGATGATTTGGGGGTCCCCTATTCTGAGAAGCACCCATTTGAGCTTTTATAAAAAATTGTTAACCATGAGCTTCACCGTTATTATTACCCATTTTATTGAGCATTTTAATAATGGTTAATCTTGATTAAGAAGACGGCTGAGTTTCGCTCGAAAGATCGGTTTCACTGAACAATCTTGGTATATTGAAATAACCAGAACGTGCAATCTTGAAGTTTTCGCAATTTTCAGTTCACACGTTCTAAACATTTTCAAGAACATGTTTGTTTTCAACGCAATGTGGTAGCTGATGGATATGATATAACGGTGATTACTTAAAATATTTGTAATGGTGGTAAGTCACGGATAGGGAAACTGACGGGATTAGTATTGCCCGTTACTGACATAGGGGACGAGTTGGGAAGCACGTGATGGGTGCAGTCGGTGCAAATCATCATCCAACAGCAAAGTTCAGGTAGCAGCAGGATAGATAAGCATCAGCACTCATCAACAAGCGGAATAGGAGATACAAATTGTGGAACCAACAAAGCATCAATGCATAGTTCGTCATCCCGCTGTCAATGATAAGCAGCTATACCACTAGCCATTTTTGGCTTCAAATGAACATCAAATACATTACATGATATCAAATAAACCTTCGCCATTTTGGCTTTGAGCATAGACATTTTTGGCTTCAAATACTGTTAGCTATATCAAATACAAAATGAATAACACAAAAATCATATAAATCAACTTCATAGCCATTTTGATTTAAATAGATATTTGATATTTGAATCAAGCCACATTGATTTAAATAAACATGAATCAAAGTAGTGTGGCTTCACGTTATGCCTTCGCCATGGTCAGGGGTACGTGGCTGGCAGCTCTCAGGACGGGTGGCTTCCAAGACCCTGCGCGCTTCGTGCGCATCTCCCACGCTCAGAAGCTGCGCGCAGCGCAGGAGACCATGGGTGAAACACCGGTGGTACCAGGGCGGTGACTGGGTCCCCACCAGCACTAAGAGAGCCACTGAAGTGGTGAAGAGTTGTAGCTGGAACCAGCTACAGCCAGCTGGAAGCAGCTGCAAAGCAGCTATAAGCAGCTATAGCCAGTGATAAGCAGCTAAAACCAGGTGTGTTTGTCTCAAGCTCTGCCCACCCATACCACCGAGCATAGTCACTTCCACACTACCTCTTGTGGCATGACGCGTCCACCCTAAGGGCTGTGCACATCACCTCTCACACCAGGTATACTGGTCACTAGACACCGTGCTGCAGGTTGAACGTAGGAATGATGGCACAGCTTCCAATCTCACAAGTCTTGGCTGGGTCGCCGGGCATGAGCCACCGCACCGGCTGTTAGGCACCCAGCCCCAGCATGCCGCCATAGCTGCCACATCCTGCATGCCGCCATAGCTTGCCACACCCTCTGCGCCGCAGTAGCTGCCATGCATCATCTCATTGAGCACCGCCCATCTGCTTGTCACGCGCCATGTGCCGCCCACAGCTGGTAACATGCTCCATGTCGCCCATGGCATGCCACATGCTACAACCAATCCTTTCCTGGATCATTAACCAACGCTTGGCGTTGGGCTCATAACCTGTGTTTGCCTCAAGCTCTGCCCACCCATACCACCGAGCATAGTCACTTCCAGACTACCTCTTGTGGCATGACGCGTGCACCCTAAGGGCTGTGCACATCACCTCTCACACCAGGTATACTGGTCACTAGTGAAGCCTTGCAACGGTCTGTGGCGAAAGCTGATAATCATTCTAATCATGGTTGATGGCAAGAATGGTGGATGGTGGCTAATGGTGACTAGACATGCCTGGTTGTGTTTGATGATATCTGTATGAGAGTGAAGTATTCGACCCCCCAATGGTGGTAGGAGGCACATAGCAACAAGTAAAATGTTGATCCTTAGCCAGTTGATGGGTATAGAGTCGCACCAGTTGATAGGATTCTTGGCTTCTACAGAAGTCCAAGATTTGAGTGGAGATTTTCCTATCACTGGTAGTGATTCTGGTCTTTAAAGTCACACTGTAGCAAGGGAATCTTCAGGATCACTACCAGTGATAGTTACTGAAGGAATCCCCACTTAAAGGATGATGTTGCGTTGGAAATCCTTCAAGTTCCTCTTGCGATGACGCGAGCATCGGAACTTGCGGTAACGGCTAGCCAACAGGTCGACTCAGCATCGCTCGTGTCGAGTGGGCATTGTCCGGAAGTGAAACTGAAGATGTGCCAGGGACACCACATTAGCCCAGACATCAACGGGAAACAGGACACACATTATGCAGACACCACTACTTGTTTTTGTTTGTTTTTGTTGATCTTTCGTACTTAATTAGCTGGCCTTTTTGGGGGACGTCCCAAATCATCCTTTGTATCAACCATTTACAGTCATGAACCAACCATTTTTGAGGTTCCCAATTTAAAACTACCAAATGACGAAAACTACAAATGCTTAAGATTGTGCATATGGCAAAATGTCAGCAGGGGTGCCCGTTGAGATTTTGGAGAATGGCCGCGAACAGAATTCATCGGTCAAGGAGTCATCATGACTTACATGACAGTTTATCATCAACATTAGTGTTTTTTTACAACATGGCAATTCATGATGAATCATCAATCTCCACCTGCCGGGTGCGGGTTGTTAGATTTTTCCTCCTTCTTCTTCTTCTCCTCCTCCTCCTCCTCCTCCTCGCCTTCACCTTCTCCGAGCTTCAGATGCCAGTGGGCCTTGCCGGACCTGAACGGCGAGTGTTCGATCCCCGTGAGCCCAACCGGACCCACGCCAGAAGATATGCCAGATAGAATGCTGCAAGAATGTCAGAAGATGTGTCTGATAGAATGCCAGATTCAGTGCCAGTAAGAATGTCAGAAGATATGGCAAATACAAAACCAGTATGTGTGCCATAGCTGGAAAGATTGTCAGAGTAGGTCAGAATATATGCCAGAAAATTTGTCAGACTGGTATGAGGTGGTGGGGATCACTGGAAGTAAAGCAATTGTTTTTTTTAGAGCAATTTTCTTTTTCGAACCCCAACTAGCTGGTGTTGCTTTAATGTTTTTGTTTTCCCCGAATAGTTGGAATGGTTGTTTGATGGACCAACATTTTTTCAGAACTGTGTAATGCTGATTCCAACATGAAAAGGTTAATGGTTTCATCACACCAGTTAATGCCAAATCAAACGGGTTTTTCTCAAAATAGGGGTCCCCCCAAATCATCCAATGGTAGTCGTTTATAGTAGTAAACCAACCATTTTAGGGGGGTCTCATATTTTGAGAAACCACCAAATGGTTAATGACTGGTTAATGACTGGTTAATAGATAATATTTAATGACCAGTTAATGGTTTAATAGCCTACCATTTTTTTATTAGCCATTTGGCCGGGTCATTGACGCACACACTTCCAGCGAACTCAACCAGTGAGGCCCGAGATGCGCACGCATGGTGAACCCCGTTGATCTGCCGACAGTAAAAACATAGTTGTGGAATGTAAACACTAGGGGATGTAACAACTGTTGTGGCATTTGTAGGGGATATAACTGCCAACCTAGTGTTTACATTTTAACAATCAACAGTTGTGGATATATAACAATAGGGGGTAGACTAATAGTTGATAATGGTTATATAACAGTAGGGCTTAATATAACTATGGTTGATAATGGTTACATGGGTATGGGTCAAAATTATGAACCCCCAATATAGCCATTCATAACGGAAGCTGATTATAAACCAATGGTCAATATTAACCAACCAACTATGGATCAATATTAGCCAACCAACTATGGATCAATATAAGCCAACCAATTCACGTCTATACATTTGGCTACGGGTCAAGGCTTTGACAAACAACTAATAAGGGATAATCAAGAACAAATGCATAGGGAAAACAATGATTATATAATGATCCGGGAACCAGGGGTACAGGGTTTTTATTTCCATAGCCATATGGCCATTTTTAAGGGGGAAATCTATTATAAACCAATGGTTTTTGGGGTACGTGCCCAATGGCTTGACCTACAACCAGACTGTCAACAGATTGTGGAGCCACGGGCATCCTTCTAGCCCTCGAAACACGGGGGCAGCCAGTTGGAGCTACCGGGAGTGCCCGTGAAACACAAACGGTAGTAGTGGTTGATGAATTGTTGTTGATTATTAGTGATGATGGTCATTGATGATGATTAGTGATGCTGGTCATTGATGATGTTTATTGATGCTGGTCATTGATGATGTTTATTGATGCTGGTCATTGATGATGATTAGTGATGCTGGTCATTGATGATGTTTATTGATGATGGTCATTGATGATGATTAGTGATGCTGGTCATTGATGATGATTATTGATGATGGTCATTGATGATGTTTATTGATGCTGGTCATTGATGATGATTAGTGATGCTGGTCATTGATGATGTTTATTGATGATGGTCATTGATGATGATTAGTGATGCTGGTCATTGATGATGATTATTGATGATGGTCATTGTTGATGATTAGTGATGATGGTCATTGATGATGTTTTGGTTGATGAATTGTTGATGATGTTTAGTGATGATGGTCATTGATGATGATTAGTGATGCTGGTCATTGATGATGTTTATTGATGATGGTCATTGATGATGATTAGTGATGCTGGTCATTGTTGATGATTAGTGATGATGGTCATTGATGATGATTAGTGATGCTGGTCATTGTTGATGATTATTGATGATGGTCATTGATGATGTTTAGTGATGCTGGTCATTGATGATGTTTATTGATGCTGGTCATTGAT
>VSDK01027267.1:272587-285452 GCA_009767595.1 Symbiodinium kawagutii | reverse complement strand
TGCTGCATTTCCGTGAATTCCTTGAGCATCATTTTACAAGGGTAAATTGTTTTCAGCTGCCAGTCTCTTTTGCAAGACTTGTTTGGGCTAAAGAATGTCAAGCAGCGTAGCGTCAGTTGGAAGCTGAGGTATATCAGATGGTGTCAGTTTGCATGCAAGCTTGTCAGATGCGAAGCTTTTACAAGGAGTGTGCTGAATGGTGGGTCCTTTCCTTTTCCTCACGAGTCAAAGAAATACATGTTGAGGAGCAGTTGGGTATTGTCTCGGACGAAAGTTTGGAGACAATGCTCTGGTCTGAAGTTGTGTCCAGACTGGTGCAGTGTCAAAAGGCAGGGACTTCCAGAGTGCACGTGGTCTCCAAAGCGTTGAGCAACATGACCGTGGCTTTCCAAGTCGCACCCCAGATTTTCAGCAATTTTCTGGCAGGAAGCTCGCCTCTGCATTGTGCAAGAGGAGCTGACTGCTTTGGAAATTACCAACATCATCATGCGGCAGGAGATCGTCCAGCTTGAAGTTGGTGTCAAACTGCAGAGCTCCTCGTGTCAGGACAACTACATCATTGGGCTCACCGACCATGATGCTCGCTTCCACAGTTTTGAAGGGACAGAAACTTCATGAAACTTCAGGATTCAACGTTTCCCAGAGTCGACACATTTGTTGCTCGAGGCATTTACAAAGAACTTGCCAAGTTGGATTCCCCGTCGGCTTGTCAGTAGCTGAGAGCTGGAGTGCTTCGGAGTTTAGCCGATTTTCAGTCACTTTCAAGCCACTGAGTGGTTTGGTGCGCACCTGTAAGCACTACTTAGGTGTACACAAAAGCGCCTTTGTGGAACATTTTGCTGGCAATCTTCCCTCCTGTCGGAGCCAGGGCCATAGGGAGGCCATAGCGGCCGCAGCCATGCGCCGAGCAACAGGGTCGTTGGGGCCTCCAGTGCAGCTCAGGCAGAAGCCTTGGATCACCGTGGCAGACTTCGGCAAGAATTCCTCGACAGACCCGAGGCGAAGTTCAGCGAAGTTCAGCGAAGTTGTTTCGACAACAGGAATCAAACACAGATTTTGACAACACAGATTTATACACAGATTCAAACATTGAAACCTTTTGCGATAGTTTGCAGCTCTGGCTTGCTAACACTGCAGCTTCTTGCATGGCTCATTTGATGAGGGTAAACTGATAATGTTGCAGCCAAAAACTGGTTGCTTCCCTCCTAAACGATTTTTGGGGTGGTTGGAGAGACCCAGCATTTGTGGATACCCCATGATTCAATGTGGGTGCTTTTTGCAAACTTTCGAAGTCGCTCTTCAATTCTGAGAAAGTGGTGCTTGCAAAACTACCTGTGGCTCAAAGACGGTAGGTGGTAAATCCAGTAAGAAGTTGTTACTTTGCCATGGCGGTTGGAAAGAACAAGCGACTCACAAAAGGAGGGAAAAAGGGCGGCAAGAAGAAGGCTGGCGATCCTTTCCTCCGAAAGGAGTGGTATGACATCAAGGCCCCCAGTATGTTCAGTCAGCGAAACTGCGGTAAGACCTTGGTGTCTCGAACCCAAGGAACTAAGATTGCCACAGAGGAGTTGAAAGGCCGCGTGTTGGAGGCAGGGTGGTGGACAGGGTCAACGTAGTTTTTGGTGAGGCAGAACATTCAGTTCATGTGTGTATGATCTAAGAATCAGCCACATTTTACAGAGATTTCTACTGGCTGTCAGGTCAATCTTGCTGACTTGAACAACGACGAGGATCAGGCGTCCAAGAAGATTCGACTTTGCATCGAAGAAGTTCAGGGTCGCAGTTGCCTCACTGACTTCCATGGGATGACCTTGACCCGAGACAAGATCTGCTCGCTGATCAAGAAGTGGCAGACTCTGATTGAGGCGCACGTTGACGCCAAGACCACGGATGGTTACATTGTCCGCCTCTTTTGCATTGCCTTCACCAAGCGTCGCCCAGACCAAGTCCGAGCCAATTGCTACGCCCAGTCAGCTCAGATTCGCAAAATTCGCAAAAAGATGGTGGAGATCATGACTGCAGAAGCCAGCAAGGTGCTTCCTGGGGACGCAGAAACACGCTCTGAAAAGTGCGCGCGTTCTGGAGAGCAAATTGCAATTGCAAATGCTTCGTTTTGGAGGGCTGACAGTTCTCTCTTTTTCTTGAGGGCTGAATGAGTTTGGTTTTGTATAATACCGTTGGGTGTCCTTTTGTATATCTGGGTCCCTAAGATGTATAGATCTTCCTGGTTGGTTGTCCTTAGTTTGGTTCTCTTTTGCTTCCCCTAAGTCCTGTACAGGTGCAGCTTCGTGAGCTCGTGAAGAAACTGATCCCAGAATCCATTGGGAAAGAAATTGAGAAACAAACTCAGGGGATTTTCCCTCTGAAGGATTGCCTGATTCGAAAGGTGAAGATTTTGAAGAAGCCTAAGTTTGACATTACCAAGCTCATGGAATTGCATGGAGATGGCGGCGATGACGCTGGGGTGGAGATGATGCGCCCAGAAGCAGATGATGCCATGAACACCTTGACTGCGGACGTTGCCGCAGCTGCAGATGACGAGTGAAGTGATTGAAAAGAGTAGAGCTCTACGACAGAGGAGAGTTCAACCTGCCCCTATGAGTCGCACAGGTCCGTGACACATTCCGTGTAGACCTTTCTAGGACCAGGATTTCAAAGCCACCTGAAACAAAAGGTCCGAGGGGCTGAGTGGCTTTACCTGGCACTGAAGTCGCTGCTCGTGGGAAGATGTTGCATTGTGATTCATTGTGCACATTGCCAGGTGCTTGCACGCAAGTTTCGATTTCTGGCTCTGTCGCGCACTCAGCCTTTGTGTTGGAATCACGCTTTTGAGAAACCGGAGTTCCAAGTGGCGCATCATTTATGAACTCTGCTTTTCACGTGGCAAAAAGAGGAGGCAGCAACACACACACACACACTACACTCGATCAATCAACCATGTTTTTTTTCTTTGGATCTACACTTTGCTATTTGTTTTCAGTTTGTCCAGACGGGAATTCAGAAATTTCTGGCGCAGTCAGTGAGCTGGGCCAAAGTCATCTCTGAACATGGGATATGACGGCATTCCATGGCATAAGGGGAGAACAGATTTTCTCAAATACGATCACCATATTTATCAAGATTGGAATATGATTGGAATATTCCAATCTTTACAAATGGATCAAGAGCCAACCATTCGGGTCCAAGGTGAGGTTTATCTCAACGATTTACGAAGGAGAGCATCACATGGTAGTTGGGCTTCCTATATGGAGATCTAAAAATCAATGATGCCTCGGAAAAATTGGACGCTGTGACTTCTCTTGATTCTCTCAAATATATGTTCAGCAAAGGCCTGGTGTCTATTGACAGGGTGACAGTAGCAATTCCTTTAAGAAGTGACAAGTGCATAGGAATCATAGCTAAAGCTCAAGGACCGCAGTGCCAAGCTTAGGATCAATTTGGTCCTTCTGCTCCCGGTCTCCATGTTTGTTGGAATCTACTTCTTCATGCGCCATGCGCTTAAACCCAGGAGATTTTCCTTCGGCAAATTTTCTTGCGATCTGCGATGATTCCTTCGGCGAAAGGTCATGCCCAAGAGTTTCGTTCACAGCGGACGTCACCATTCAGGAAGCAGTGGTCAGACTACGCGCGAGACTAAGCATTGCAACATGTTCAATCTCAGCTGTGGATCTCGCCTGATTTAATCCTCGCGAAGGAGATGGCATTTTCTCATGCTTTTCTTTTGATCAACGAGTGACGGCACCGCAAGGCATATTGGACATTTCGCGAGTACAACGAGCTGCCGCATCAGGTGAATGCCAGGGCCCAAGGAACGGATGAACCATTTAGTGAGGGGACCATCTCTTTTTGCAGCGCTGAGGCCAGACTGTGTACGGCCCAGGGAGCTGCTGAGGCAAGCTGAGCACCAAAGCTTTCTAGAGAAGTCACATCAAACAGCTTGACTGCATCAAGAACTTCAGAACTTCAGAACTTTTGGCATTTCTAGAGGCCTACATTCATGCGACAAGACCCACTTCGCCTGTCCTCAAGTCACTGCTGCGATGTACAAAATTCATTTCAGGACCTGGGCGCAGCCTATCTTAGACGCTATCGAAGTCATCATGAAACCTCGCAACTAGATGTAATTTGTAGAATTTCTTAGCATGCAAATGCTTCAGACAGAAATAGCATTGCTGAAGCCCAGCCGATTGCCAATGGATCGCCGTCAGGATCTATCCTTGCGGCACTGCTGTTAGTGGCTTTGTGGGACGATTCTTGCCTCTGCAGCTGTTGTTTTTGAAACTATTATGATTTTATTCTTGTTTTTTCCGTGAAAATTGGCACTTCTGCAAGGATACTCCGCTTCTTTTCGTGAAAGTCCAGGCGTCAAGTCGTTTGCACGGTAGAAATTGGATGAAACGAAAACTTTGTAATGTAAACATGTGTAAACATCTACTTTGTGAAAATCGTTTCTTTTGCTTCAAATTTTGTGGATTTAAAAAGGGTAGCCCCCAGCGCCAGGATAAGAACCTGCTGTGGTACCTGGCCTTTTTTGGTTTTTGTCTCAGGGAATGGTTTGGTTCAGAGTGCAGTGTTGGGGGGTGGAGCTGAGGTTTTGTCTTTGCTGTTGTGGATAGTGGTGAGGAAGAATCAGGAGACTCAGAAGGTGCCTGTTGTGGTGAGTTTCTGTTGCTTTGAGATGCGAACACCCAAGGCAAATGCAACACCTCACTGAACATCACCTCTCTACTATACCACCTCTACCGGCATCATCACCATCATCACCATCATCACCATCACCATCACCATCATCACCATCATCATCATCATCATCATCATCATCATCATCATCATCATCATCATCATCATCATCATCATCATCATCATCAGTGTCACCATCACTCTCAGCACCACCATCCCCACCATCATCACCATCATCACATCATAACCATCACCATCACCATCATCACCATCACGATCACCATCATGACCATCATCACCATCATTATCACCATCATCGTCACCATCACCATCACCATCACCATCATAACCATCACCATCATCACCATCATCACCATCACCATCATCATCATCATCATCATCATCATCATCATCACCATCACCGTCACCATCACCATCGCCATCATCACCATTACCATTATCATCATCATCGTCATTATCATCCTCATCATCTTCTCCTCCTCCTCCTCCTCATCATCATCATCATCATCATCATCATCATCATCGTCTTCATCATCATCATCATCATCATCATCATCATCATCATCATCATCATCATCATCATCACCGTCACCATCACCATCACCATCACCATCATCATCACCATCACCATCATCATCATCATCATCATCATCATCATCCTCATCATCATCATCATCACCACCATCATGATCATGATCATGCATCGATTGAACGATTCATCGATTCATCAACCCATAGATTCATCAGTCATTGCTATCATACTCGCCTATCATCACTATTTATCATCGGGCTGAACAAATCGATACTGCTTCTGGATCTGCTTTATTTTTCCCAGTAACTTTGCTGTCGTGCACCCTTTGCTGTCCTCAAGTTTTGTTGCCGCATGTTGGATGTCCAGGAAAGGGATGTGGCTCTGAAGCTTGTTTGCATGCGTTGAGTACTCCGTGGGCACCTTGGATGACCTTGGATGACCTTGGATGACCGAGCTAAGTATATAGAGTATGTGCAGCAAAGAGCCGATCTGTCAACTTGCTATTGAAATTCTTGCTGAATGAGGTTGCGCATGTACATTGCTTTGATGAAAATGGTCTCCTGCCGCATCCCGAGTGCTCAAGATCTCTGAATTCGTGCTGAGATTTTCATCCTGAGGATTTTTACTTTCACCATTTTTCACCATCTTTCACCATTCATAGCCTGGCAAAGCCTCGAGGCACGCACTATCTTCCTCAAAGCTGGCGTTCACCGGCAAAGATCACATCATTAGCAGGAGGGTTCCCTTGATGGTTGGCATCACGAAGCAGGTTTCCAAGATCCCATCTTGATTTAAGGGGGAGTAGCCATTCAAGCATTTTTGCTTTAGAACAATACTGGGCTTTTGCTGTAGGCCAAGTAATGGGATGCTTGAGCATTTTTCTCGCATACTGATTTTGTATCACGTATTATGTATGAATCAATTCAATAAATCAATGAGACAATAAAATGATCACATATAAAAAGATAAACACAAACACAAACACACACACACACATACACATTTTACACGTATACACGTATATTATATACGCATATGTGCAGATAGTGGCTGCGTGTCCATCTCCGCACCGCCTCGAACAGGGCCCCATGTTTGGCCGGCCGTCGAGTCCCTGTACAGTCCCTGTATTCCAATCTTGTGGAAGGGTTGCTCTTCACCTCCACTGGATTTTTCTTGCTCAGTCACCGGCTTTCCAAGCCACTTGGAGTACTTAACAGGTATAAATGGTATAAACAAGTTTTGGTGCCTGAACAACACCTTTCAGGGTTCCTGTAGTGAAAGGAAACATTTTTTGACCAGATAATAGCGGAATCTTGTGCGAGGAGCATGCAGTGGTCTTCGACGTCCAAGCCTCAAAAAGGTGGTTCGTAGTGGTCACGGTCATTGGATAATTAGTGGTTGCTTATTGGTTGGTTCTTGGTTGGTTATTCAATATTAGTTAAGACATGGTTAATCAATCATTGGTTGGTTATTGCTTACTTGTCAACTATTTTTTAACAAGCTGGTCTTGACAGCGAAAGCGGTGAATGCAACAGCTTTTTCTTTGCGCTAAGGTGCTAATTTGTGCAAACATTTTCGTCGAGTCCGACAGGACTTCGAGCCATGGAACCCACACGTTGTACACCCTTTGCAAGCCATAGTCCCTATTGAACTCTGATGTTCTCATGTACTCTGCAATGCTTGGTGGTACCTTTGTTGGGAAGCATGCATAGTTCCCCAACAGCGTAAGCTTATGGGGTCTTCAGCCCAGTTAAGCTCCGGTGTGAGCCGGTGCAGCTTCCAGGCTCAGGTTCCGGAGGTTCCGAGAGGTTCCGGGAAGTTCCGGTGCAGTTGCCAGCGAAAGGTTCCGGAGCATTTCGGAAGGTTCCGGGGAGTTCCGGAGCAGTTGCCAGGCAAGGTTCCGGAAGGTTCCGGAGGCTTCTGGTGCAGATGTCAGGCAAGGTTCCGAAAGGTTCCGGAGGGTTTCGGAAGGTTGCGGGGAGGTCCGGAGCAGTTGCCAGGCAAGGTTCCGGAAGGTTCCGGAGGCTTCCGGTGCAGATGTCAGGCAAGGTTCCTAAAGGTTCCGGAGGGTTTCGGAAGGTTCCGGGGAGTTCCGGAGCAGTTGCCAGGGAAGGCTCCGGAAGGTTCCGGAGGCTTCCGGTGCAGATATCAGGCAAGGTTCCGAAAGGTTCCGGAGGGTTTCGAAGGTTCCGGGGAGTTCCGGAGCAGTTGCCAGGCAAGAGTCCGGAAGGTTCCGGAGGCTTCCGGTGCAGATGTCAGGCAAAGTTCCGAAAGGTTCCGGAGGGTTTCGGAAGGTTCCGGGGAGTTCCGGAGCAGTTGCTAGGCAAGGTTCCGGAAGGTTCCGCAGGGTTCCAGAAGGTTCCGGGGAGTTCCGGTGCAGTTGGCAGGCAAGGTTCCGGAAGGTTCCGGAGGCTTCCGGTGCAGATGTCAGGCAAGGTTCCGGGAGGTTCCGAAAGGTTCCGGCAGGTTTGGGAAATTCTGATGCAGTTGCTGGAGATGGGCAGTGGCTCTTGCTGTTGGGGATACCACCTTAACTTATTTTTTTTCCGCAGTTTTCTATACCTCTGTGCAAAATTGAGCTCTTGGTTCACCGGACTATTGGACAACTACTCCATTCGGATCAAAACATGACTTCTTCTAACCTGTTTCACTTACAGATCAGTGCCGCCCACAATCCAGGAAAGAGACTGAAAGATATTTCTTTGCGAGCAGAGAATTCAATATGTTCACCTGTCATCCTTGCTCCTTTTGAAGAATTGAATAGGCTCAAGAGCCTTTACGGGGTTATTGCTTCTGGCTCACACTTCCGGCCAAGCCTTGCGACTGAAAATCCCTCATCTTCGGATTCCTTGGAACCTTGAGATTTGCTTCGTCGCTATCTCCCAGTCTCAGGTTTTCTAGGGCACACATGGGCACCCATACAGATGGTTTTGGACTGGCTTTCCATTTGTTTCTATTCTTTCTGGATACTTGCATGCAGGCTCTCAGTCTTCCCTTGAACATTTTGTTTGAATTGTGCTTAGCAAAAAGTTGAAAGTATTAAAAACACTCGTTGTCAGTCAAGAAGACGATAAGAGAAGAGAAACTCGAGATTTGTCTGGATGGGTGTTGTTGAGCTTCTGTCCAATCTGGTACAGTTCCATCGGCAAACAAACCTGCAGAGTTTCAGGACCCTGAAAGCATCTATGATGAACTTACTTTGAACATCCTTAAATTGAAATCTGGAAATGTCTGTTGAGTCTTCAGGTCTTTCTTGTAGGTAACAAGTTGACTTTGGCAGCTGGTGTGTTGCGTTGGCTGCGGGCTTCCAGGAGTTGCTTTGCGACTTCTTGCTGAATCGCATTCAAGCTCTTGCAGAAGAACTGCTGGGTGTTTTGGCCAATCCTGTACTGCTTTGGCGTTTGTCCCATGCTGCACCGGAAATTGTCCGAACCATGAGATTACTGCAACATTCCACCCCCGCTTTGGGAGACTGGTGCGTTTACGGCTGCTTGGATCCTGCTCTCTGCGGAGACTCGTTGATTTCAATTGATGGAAGACAGGCATATCCTGGTTTTGGGTCAGACAGCGAAAGGCTCAACGAGAAGCTTGATAAATCTGTCCTGTCTTTTCTCCTGAATCATCAGCTGCTGTGGTTTCCCGATGACGGAGGTGATGATTGCCGGCCAGCAGAATATTTTCATGATTTTCATTCGCCTCCAATTTGCAATCGAGCCAGTCATTCTCAAACTGTAGCGTCACAGGGAATTCCACTCCAAGACTTTGGAGAAGCATGGAACAAGAGCAGTGAGTCACGGCTTTTAAATGGCAAGAGCAAAAGTGGGGCGCACCATGGGAGCTCATTGGAGATGGCAGAGACTTTGGAGTGGCATGCAGATGGCCCTCCGGGGGAAGCATCTTCGATGCCGAGTGCAGAAACTGTCAATGAAATGGATGCGTTGGAGCATAGCTTTCCTATATCCTGGCATGTGGAAGGCGTCAACACTGAAACAAGAAAATCTGAACCAAATGATTGGGTGTTGGCTCACATTTTAGGGGCGCCACCGACTGCTACCAAGTTGCTGAAAGAAGTGCAAGAGTTTGAAGAAAGTGAAATGCGGGCCAACAGCACTGGTGAGAACTATTCGATGCTTCCAGCTGACTTGGTGCGTTTGCCACCCATCACGCCTGGAGCACCAGCACACATAGCAATTGAGAACGCTGCCAAGTTGGCAGTCGATGAACATAGACAGGACACAAGTTGCCAAAGTTTGCACGCTGTCAAGATATGTTTGTCAAGGTTCTGAGGTTTGCTGTTTTGGAGTTGTGTCAGGATGGGCTCGACATGTTTGGCGCGCTCTTTTTTTGGCTTGAGGCGATGGAATATGGAAACAGGATTGTCAAAGCAAGCCGTGCCTATACTGCTCATAGTTATACCGTCATACAAAGATCATCCACAGTTATCAGTTATCAGTTCTCAGTATATACCTAGCATATACTGCTCATATTTATACCTTCATCAGTTATCTACACTGTCATGCTAGGCTATTGAAAAGGTTGGTGGGAACCGTTTGTCAGGCCTTGAGAAAGTCTCGCGGAGTAGCAGCCTAAGAGGTGAAGTCGACTTTTCAATTCCACCAACAAAAAACACACTGAGGAAGAGGCATCGAGAACAACAGAAGCAGGCATCGTTCCATTCATTGTTCTCAGAAGTCTGAATCAGAAGTTGCTTATTTATTTACATATATATATATACAAATATATATTTATACACGTATATATTTCTCGCATCATCACAGAGATTTTCCTTGGGCCTTTCGTTTTCGAGGCCTTCGACCAGCTTCAGGTGGAGTCTTTTGTCGGCAGCAACGACCTTAGTGGACAAAGCAGCCAAGTGCATCCTCGTCAGCAGCCAAGTGTTCTGAGGCCACCCAGATTCCTTGGCTCCGATTTCTCTTGATATGTCTGAAAAGCAGGCAGTTGCATTGAATTTGAGTTCTTCCACAGTCTGCATCAGGACTAGATGCGGCATGTACATGGTTCATTCCCGGAACTTCATTCTTTGGATTCATGGTTGAACAAATCAGCATTTTTGTGACATGCTGACTCATCCTCTTGATAATAAATCTGGAAGAATGGAGAAGACCGATGAAGCCTGAAGCGTTATCAGTTGTAAATAGTTGGGTGCTGCGCACATTGTGCAGATGCCCTGGGAAAGTTCCAGGGCCGACCTGATTTGAGCAGTTTCAGAGTCGAAGAGTGGAGATCTATGGATTGACCTTTCCACATCACGGATGCTCTATGCCTTGGGCTGCAAAGCGTTGGAGCTTGGAACTTTATTTTGAAAGGTTATATGTATATATATATATGTATACGCACATTGTTTTTTGTTTTCTCCAACCTGTAAGCAAGTATAGAAATTGACTATGCAAAAAGCTGAGATTTGCCGAAATAGATCAAGCAGCTGAGAGTAGAGCAAGCAGCGCGTAAATTTGTACAGCTGGGCACTGCAAAACTCGAAGAGCAGACGGGGCTGAGAAGCTGACAGACTCTGACTGACAGACTCTGTCCTTAGAACCGTTAGAAGTCATCGTTGGGAAGCGCTGGGAGTTTTTTAATCTAAAGGAAGCTGAGTCTGTGGTCAAGGGTACCATCAAATTCTTTTATGGCTAGGATGGTCCCGCAAATATGGCATTTGGCTCAGAAGTATCAAGTCTCAAAATCTATTTCCAACTAAGAATGACCATTTCTTTGGTTTTCTTTTCTTGGTGATCTTTTTGGAGTTGGCGAGAAGTGTGTGCGCGCGAGGGGTGCTATTGCTCAAGCATGCCTGATTTGTTTGCACAGAGTGAATCTCTCAAAACAAAAATGGCAACCAGCAGAGTACGCATGCTCAACCTCAGTGTAGCCCCTTTTCTGTTTGAGAAGTTCATGATACAGTACCAGAGGCGTGGAGGTAAAGGCAAAACTTGATAAGACTATAAAGGGACACAACATGCACACAAATAGATGTAAGAAATGTTACATAACATGAACATAGAGATAAGGTTCTCAGCAAGAGATGTTCCTTGGATGCAGCAATCGACATGCCTTCCCGCCCACCAGTTACGAGAGGCTCTGCAAAGAGGTGCGCTCAAACATGGACCGACGAAGAGAGTCATGGTGAGTTGTGGTTTAAACTTTTGCTTTTGCCATATTTTTTTAATCCCAGATTCATTTAAATCCTGTGTTGGATGTGAATTTAGTGCCTTGCGTGATGTGTGGTTTAAGGAGTCCAGGATGCCTGGCTGAGGCTTCCGCGAGCCTGCCACCTGATCTTGGCCGAGCTCATAGCCTTTCGGAGTAAAGCAAGTCGTGAAGCCGCAGCGACCTCCTGTCTGAGGTCCTGCTTGGCCATACACTCAAAAAACCCTGCACTGAGACACGGCAAACTGCCGTGCAGTCCGTGCAGAGAAATACACACGGCATCACATTGCCTCACGTTGCTCAAGGCTGTCCATTCAGTACGTGGAACTTTGTATCGGCCTCAGCAAATAAAGCTTTCTCTTTTCAAAACGGCGAAGAGTTTGTTCCCGAAGTATTCGCGCCATCGCGGCTTGGGCCGCCCGCACCGGGGAGTGCAGAGCGAAGTGAAGGAATAGAAGGAGAGGATAGCTTCTGATGTGGTGTGCGGGCATGGATGTGTTTGCGTATGGGGGCGGCTGAGGTTCAAACGGTCGGTTAGAAGGGGTAATGTGGAAGTAACAATAGGAGTTTCAAGGTAGGTGAATGGTGGCCTATGGCTGGGGTTTTTGCTATGGCTGGCATTTTGGCTACAAGCCATGAAGACAGATGGTTTCAATGTCAACCAACCGTGACATGTCGACTGACTTTGTGTTGTGGCAACCATCTCCGACAAAAACCAATGACAGCTAGTAAGTATGGTTTGCAACTACAATGGCTAGTCAGGAGTTAGCGAGGATGGTTGACAATGCTTGTTCACAGTGGTTGCAAGTTGCGCGTTGCGCTAAGGCGGTGGTTTCCGGGGAGAAGCCCCGGCTGCTGGCAGAGGAGTCTTCCGTGGAAATAACGATTGGATGGCTGTGGATGGCTGATCACCAATCATCGTCAAGCTTTCTCAGCATCAAAAACCATCATGAACCATTGTTTTTTCACCATTCAACTTGATTAAATCAGCCCAAGCATTTTCGACCCATGTAAGAGCTGTCATTGCGAGTTAAGCAATATGCATGTTGCTGCAGGAGGGCCGCAGGCTCTTGCAACTTCCGAAGGAGAAGCGATGCTTGGTGTTCAAGTGAAAACCGTGAAAACTTTGACATGTTTCGCCATGGACTTGCGGCCTTTTGACTTCATCATTTTGAATCCGGTGAAATCCCTCGATTCAATACGGATTATTTTTATCATTGTTTCGCAGATTTTTGTTGACTTATTCTTAAGTTGATCTGTGGATTCCTCGTGACTCTTCTCGCAGCTTTTTATCTGCTGTCCAGACTCTGTGGCCATGGCTGCGCTGCCACCGTCTGCGGATGTTTTTCATTTGGAACGCCGTCGCCTCGAAGAAGCAGCGGCGGATCTGCGCAGTTTGCTCGCGGAGAAGAACCAGCAGCTGTCTGAGCAATGTGCCAAGTGTGCCAACGAGGAAGGGCGGCTCCC
>VSDK01027267.1:249443-272577 GCA_009767595.1 Symbiodinium kawagutii | reverse complement strand
GAAGAGCGGCTCCTGCGCTCGAAGTACCTGGCGGAAATCAAGGAGGTCTCACTGCAGAAGGACACAACAAAAGCAAAACATCTGAAAAATACCAATGAGTTAGAGCATCGAGAGATGGATTTGCATCGCGCAGAAGAACGCAAAAGAGCTGTTGAAGAGTATCAAAGCCATTTGAGGTCCACAGAAAGCAAAAAAAATGATCTACTTGGTCGGGTCAGTCAGTTGAAGGCAAAGCAGGGTAGTGCTAGAGAGAATTTGAAGTCCCAACTTTGTCACGTCTTGGAGAGTTATCGAAAGGAAGAAGCAAAGCTCTCCCAACAACTTCGTTTACGAGAGGAGGATTTTGCAAGGAAGGAGGAAGCATGTGCTACGTCGGATATGCAAGGGATGACTCTTCAGGAACATTTGGCGGCTGATCTGAAACATCAAATCTTTGTAAGTCAACAAAAAGTTGCATCTCTGGAAGCTTCGGTGGAGTCTATGCAGGCAAAGAGTCTTCAGAAGGATCTGCAAGTGGAAGAAATGATTCAGTCTTGTGATACAGACTTAAAGCAAAAAGCCTCGAAAATGGATGCAGAGAAGCAAAACCTGAAGCGAGAAGAGGATGTCAATGCAGGTACCTTAGCGATTCAGCGACTTCAGGAAGCTGATTCCTTGGCTAAAGACTTGCAAGAAAAGCTCCGTTCCTCAGGCTCCAAAGATTGGTTGCTTAGGCATTGCTTTAAGCAGTTGCTAGCGGTTGCTTCAAGCGGTTGCTTCAAGCGGTTGCTTTAGGCTATTAAAGGTCAGTGATCTCGCTAGGCCTGGCTGACAGACCCGCTGCTGAGAAGGCGTGGTGTGGAGAGGCAGAGAAGCATCCAACTATGGAGATGTGACAATACTCAGCTATACATCCAACTTTTTGGTCTACGTGAGTGCTGGAATAATTCAAAAATTCTGATTCATTGAAGATGGTATCTTGATGTATCTTGAATGTGAAAATAAGATGGACAAGTAAGTCACTTGTTATGTACCTGCACTAGCTTCAGCACATGCTTCATTTCGAAGTCTATCCAGGGCCCCAGCCACAACCGTGTGACATCTCTGGTTTTCTGTTGCCTCCGCAAGTGCCACTTACGGCTCTGCACATCTCGCCAGGCACCGGAAGAGGAGTGGATCGCAGAGAAGATGAGACTTGAGGTGATTGGATCTTCTGTGCCATCACTTTTCAATACATGAGAACTTGGCGACGAGGTTCAAGTTGCTGCAAGAAAGAAACAAAAGGTCCAAATGGAGGCCGCATCATGTCACAATGTCTCATGCACTTCTACAGATGCAACACTTGAAGCTTTTTTCATTTGACTGTATTGTTTTTATTATTTCCGGTTTGCTCTTCTGTTCTTCTTTTTGAGTAGTATAAGTCTGGGTGAGTTTATCTACACAATTCTCCTGGCTATAGGGGCCATTTCAAGTGCAGCCAGTTCTGAGGCTGACGTCAAGAAGTTGGAAGAGGCCTTCACCCCAGAGATCACTAGCTCCACTGCAACAAAGACATTGATCATGTGTGAATCCTTTCATCAACACGGTACATACACGTCCCGTTCAGACATGGTGGTTAAAGGATTTGTTTCTTTGGATCAGGGGTTTGGATCTTCATTTGACGGTCAATTTCAGTATGAAGCGGTCCCCGAGCCAGTACAGGTCAATCTTCACTCGCGCGGTAGCTTGCTGGGAACTCTGGTTCCAAGCATAGGGTGGGTTCCAACACAGTGGATTCTTCTTTAAAACCTATCGTAAAGGCTGTGGACCAAGTGATGGGTGAACAAAGCAGAGAGAAGCTTCCGGCAGTGTTGGAAGACCGGAATTGTGATGCCCAAGATTTGCTGCAGCTCCCACCCCACGAAGTACTGTAGAGGCCAGGTCAGGAATAAACAATAACAAGCATAAAAAACAATGCTAAACAATAAGACGCAATAATTAATCAATAAGCAATAATAGACATTATAAACAATGATATGCAATAATAAACATCAATAAACACTAATAAATAATGATAAAAAAAATTAAATGATAAGCAACAATAAGCAGTAGTAAACAACGATAAACACCAATAAACAATGACAAACACTAGTAGCCAACAATGAATTAAGATAAACACACACAAACAAGAATAAACAATAATGAATAAACCTAAACAATAATGAACAAACATAATAATAGCAGATAGTGACAAAGGATAGTAAACAATAATTAACAATAATAAACGATAATCAACAATGATAAACAATAATGAACAGGAATAAACATGAATAATAATCAACAAACATAAACAATAGTGAACAACAGTAATTGTATAAGAAATAATCATCAATTCTAATTGATATGAACAATAGTAAACATGTAAAACATGATAATCAATAATAAAAAATCATTGCTCGTAAACACTGTCTTGATCCACAGCCAGATATATATATATATGTATATAGGTTTAAATGAATAAATGAATAGATAGATAAATAAATATAGATATAGATATAAATAAATAAATAGATAAATAAATAAATGAATACATAAATACATAAATATATATATATATACATATCCGAATGCACACGGCGCACCCCTGGGCAGTTCTTACCTAAATTCTTGTCGACAGACAGGAACTTCGTATCCAGAGAAGCGTTTGGTCTGGGCAACGCAGGAGAGGTTTCTCACGATCCAATGACTTCATCTGCTTTTTGACTTGCTACACATTTGATAATCTGACAGAAATTGACTATATGTTTTGACGTGCAAGCAGGACTGCTACTGGAGAGATTTCGAATGCTTTGTCAGAATGCGAGACAGAAGCAAAGGCAAGGTTCCAAAGTAGCAACTTGCAACTTTTTCCAAGCATGCGTATGTTCAGCTTTCAGCTTGTGGTTTGTTGTACTGCAGCGTGAGATTCTCTATGCCGAACACGGCTCAGGAACTGCGTTCGCGAATATTGCAGCCTGGAGCTCGGAAAGTTGCCATAGCACCATGCTGATAGCAAGCAGTGTACCTCCCCGCTGCAGGCTTCAGTCAGATCCCAATGTCGCAGCAGGTCTCGGGCAGGTCAGCTGTTTACCTCGAAATGCTACCCTAACCGCTTGGGCCGCTGCCATCTCACATTGCTACCGACCTTGGTCACCAGGATTTGAGGCAATTGCACTTGGCCCTTGATGCAAAGGGAAGGTGGGCAGCTGAAGGGGTGCAGGCAGAACATGTGGACGAGGAATTGTTGTAAATCTTGTCCAAATTTCAAGCAACATGTGAGGAATTGTGAAAACCGAAAGGATTGAAAGCATTACACTGTAAAGACTTCACACCTTCCAAATCTATAGCAAACTATCAGATACTTCCGATGCAAAAATTCTGCGCTTCCAACACTTCTTCAGTCGCCGCTGCCTGACGTCAGTGCAGGCGGCTGCGCATGCTGTCCAGCATGATTCAGGCCGAGAACCCTGGAACAAAGGGTGAAGGTGCATTCAACATAGACGGAGTCAAGGTGCCTATACATAATTATGGATAGAAATACATACATCCTTTGTGTTACTAGATATCTGCGACATGCTAAATGTATTTCTGTAGACTGTAGACGCTTCCCTACAAAGTATTCCACCTATATATCCATCCAAATATCTACTATCTGCATATCTAATCATATTTACATATCAACATTTAGCTGAGTCCCTTTTGCTAAAGGTTCCCCCCCTCCCCCCCAGGGTCCCCTGGCACCTCTTGTAACCGAATTCTCGTGGGCTCGATTCGCCAGGCTCGCCCAGCAGCATGTGCTAATTTGCATATCATTCATCTCTTTCCTCTAGGGGCTCTTCTTTCTGCTTTTTTCCTATGGACTTCTTGCTGTCTTTCTTTTGACATTTTTGTTGTGCATTCATCGATCCTTGTAAATCCTTTTACCACCGGCGCCTGAGCAACCTGTTTCCGTTTATCCGCTGGTGCCCGCAATCTTCACTCCTGGCATGGTACATGTCGTGTTGTTATTCTGAGCCATCTCTGGCTCTGCTTTCACTTGCTTGCATACCCCCACAACTGCTAACACTTCAAACAATCGCGTGCGGCTTTCTCTATCCCCAACTTGCTCCTAGCTTTCGTTCCCCTCCCCCTGAGCCTCAAGTCAAATCATATCTACATATGTACATATCTAATCATATCTAAATCTTAACATACGCACATATATCTTCCAACCTATCTATCTATCTACCTATCTATCTATCTACCTATCTATCTATCTATCTATCTATAGATATTTATCTATCTATAAATATTTATCTATCTATAAATATATCTATCTGTATAATATATATATATATATATGTATGTACGTGTGCATTCGGGTACAATCTGGTGCTCGAGTGCCATGCAGTGCAACACAATGTAAGGAATGTATTGTATGTATGTTAAAGTATGATATAGTATAGTCTAGTAAAGTATAGTATAGTAAAGTATAGTGTAGTATAGTAAAGTATAGTAAAGAATAGTAGAGTATAATATAGTATAGTATAGTAATCTAGTAAAGTATAGTAAAGTATAGTAAAGTATAGTAAAGTAAAGTAAAGTATAGTATAGTATGATATATAGTAATGTATAGCATGACATAGTAAAATAAAGTAAAGTAAAGTCAAGTAAAGTATTTTATGTACGTTTGTCTGTAAATATGTATGTATGTAGGTAGGCAGGTAGGCATGTAGGTATGTATGCGTGTGGTAGGTATTGGTAGGTATTGGTATGTATTGGTTTGTAGGTAGGTATGTAGGTAGGTAATGTCATGTAATGGTCATGTCATGTAGTGTAAGTGTAATGTAATGTATTGTAATGTATTGTAATGTATTGTAATGTATTGTAATGTATTGTAATGCATTGCAATGCAATGCAATGCAATGCAATGCAATGCAATGTTATGTTATGTTATGTTATGTATGTATGTATGTATGCATGCATTGAAGCCCAAGAGAATGTAGCCTAATGTAATGCGCTGTGATGTAGTGGAACACAATGTTATGTCATTCAGGGGGCATGCGTGATGGGTGCATGCCTACATGCAAAGACATGTTCCGCTATTTTATGTTTTGTATGCATTGACAAACATGTGAAAACACAGACCTTTTTGCAGCACATTGAAAAAAATCTGAAAATGTGCCGGGTCATATAAAGATGCCGCCTGAACACCGCTCCTCACATTGTTCGGCCCCCTCCCTCTCCACATGACCTTTGCCACCCCAGGGTTGGCGCATGTTGCTGAACACGCTTTGTCCGTCCCTGTGCAGGATGTGCATCGCGACAAATTATGAGAAGTCTTGGAGCGATGTGAGTTTCAAGCTTTGTTTTAAGGTTCTAGAGGCATCGTGATGCTTGCCAGCGCGGCTGCACGACTGGACGTGTACATAGCAATCCTTCGCCCGGAGAAACTGAGTTCGTGTTCGAACCATTCCAATTTGTGTGCGGAAAGACCTAGTCCTGTATACGACTTTGTAGTTCTCCTGCGGAGAGACTTTCTTTTCTCGCAGCAGGCATGTTTGAGCATTTTCATCTCAAACGGCTTGATCATCCGTGATTCGCAGCAGCAAAAGAAGGATTTGCGTCAAAGCGATTGCACAACTTGCAAACCACACCCATCCATCTAGTCTAGCGCCTGCCAGGACTTTGTTGGCAAGGGCTATGACACCTTGGATCTCGTTGCTGAAGGAACCAAGGAGAGGGAGGCTGGAGTTCCTGTTTATCCGTACAAAGGAGCGCCATTTTGGAGCTCGAATAGCACGTTGATGGTCAAAACTTGGCAACTGCAGTGTAGTGTCATCAGGGTTGCTGCCTCTTGGACTGCCTGAGTTTGACCAGGCCCTCAAGCTCCGCTTTATGTTGGATACAGGTTTGACCACGTGAGGTCCTGAAAATTTCAGGAACCATGAGAGCTGAAGTGCCGTGTTTTGCAAGCGCAACTGGAGACCAGGTCGCTGCTCTTGCCAGACAAAGCGCAAGAACTTGGACTGCTCAAAGTGCCGAGGTGCGTAGAAGTCGTCGGCTTCGTCGGTTCCTAGGGTGCAAACGCAGAGTTTCGCTGTTCGAGCCGCCAGGTCTGCACAGCCTCCCAAGGCACGACGGCAATTCTCACAGTGACCGTGCACTTCCCCAAGCGTCGTAGGTGGTACTTGAGAACGTGCGGTTCTCAGAGGTGCAGATCGGGTCATTGAGGCGGGACGTGCTCTGATAGCTGCAAGGCCCCAACGTTGTGGTGTAGCTGTGGGGTCCCATCTTGGGCACTGGAAGGGCTCATAGACTAGTGCCCCAAACATATTCAAATACTCCACCGATCTTGCCACAAGTCAAGCCAAAGAAATCAGGATCAAAATTGGGATCAAAGAAAGGCCCCAGGATGAAGTGTGCAGTCTCCGACAGCTGGTAATGCCATTTGCTTGCTACGTGGGCTGTGCACGTGCCTTGGAATCCGATCATTTCATCAGTGGCAACAGCAGTATGGTTGATTCCACAAGGTGGATTCTACAGTCAGCGGTGCGCCAAGCATGCTGAGATTCTGCAGTCTTCCTTAGATTGATCAAAATTTTCTGTTTTCCGTTTTTTCCTTTGCAAACTAGGAAAGTAAAACAATATCAGAATCATCAATGCAATGCAGTAGTTTTCCAATGCGCATTCATGGGATGTTGCTTACAAAGCTGCCGCAACCCGTTGTACCAGCTCTACCTTCAATCTTTGGTTCTTTGGTCATTGTGATTCAGTTTGGTTTTTCTTTTCAATTTTCCTAGCATTTGGGCAAGTAAGACAGTCGGTGGGGGACAGTGGAAGTGTTTGCCTTAGCCCCTTGAATTTTTTACAGGTTTGTAGGGACCTTATATAACTTTGTTTGGCTTTACCATGCAAAAGCATGTTTCTTGGCAAAAGTCACTGGACACTTGGTAGAAGAACGCTGGAAAGGCGGGCGGTAGCTAGCTAAAGTTTCTTTTTGCTGTAGCAAAGCTTTAGGGGGTCTTGGGGCAAGAGCGGGACCTTGTGCGTGAAGTTTCACTGGTTAACCCCCCGGGCTGAACTCCATCCAGGTTCCTCTGGTGGAAGGACTTGGCCTGTTGTTTGACACCTTGCCCTTTGTTTGTTTCGAGGAAAAAAGATGCTACAATACAAGATAACGCCTCCTATCTGCTGATGGTTCCTGGAGAGGGAGTTCAACCAGTTTTCCTTTACTTCATGCGCAAAGGATTCATTAACCTTCTCTTACTTACATACGTACATGTCTTGCCCCATTGATGCCCTTCTTCCGGCTAACCAACACAAGGCGCCTTGGTGCTTAGCTTTCGTTCCCCTGCGCCCTCAAGTTGTCTTCCCATTTTGGCCTTTTCATTCTCCACGGTCAGAAAGTGAGGTCAGAACAGATCAGGTGTAAAGCAAGAAGGGCTTCGAAGGCTTACATGAAATCATATCAATAGTGCGGAAAAATGCCTCGGTATTAAAGTTGTATGGGCCTACTTGTATCATTACTATCATTATAAATTATAATGATTGTTTGGCAGTTCTTGATATTTTTCATGATGCCCCTTACAACAACAATAAACATCACAATTATTAAACTGAAACATGGACACCGGTCAGCAAGGTGGCAGGTTTCAGACGGAGCGGGGCATTTCCAGCATGATTAGTTTCAGCGACAGGCCGTTTGTCATGGATTTCTTCCAGAGCAGGCGCGGATGGTGTCTCAGGCATTGCCCGTTTCCATAACATTTGGTGGTTTCTAAAAATGAGGGTACTCCAGATCATCCAATAGTAATGATTTTAAGTCAAGTTGTAGTGCACCATTGAGGAAAAGCTCAAGGGGGTTCATGCCTGACACAAGCCTCACAGATTTTCAAACTCGTGCAATGTGTATTATGAAGTGATCAATCCTAAGCTGAGAATGTGCGGTGCAAGGATGGGTGATGCGACTTCAATTGATGGAATGCTCGGCTTGGAGCTTGAGTTCCACTGCTTGCCTGGATAGTCTGCCTGGATCCATGTTGCTGGCTCTAAGCGTTCCCCCAAGGTATGGAGTTCTTTGAGAAATTTGCTGCGATAGGCTCGGTTTTGATGATCTTATCCAAGAAAGGCTGTGTTGCGCCCATTTCATCAGCATCCTTTCTCCGCCACTGACTTCAGATCGCTTTCTTGTGGCAGAATCAGGTTGATTTGGGAACAAACATTCGGATCTTTGAGGCTTGCAGAGGGATTCATGCAATTGGGGAACAAAAGGCTTTTGACCGCCGACTTGTTTGCAATGCCGTGTAAGATGGTGTAAGGCAGACGATGGAGAGAAAGCAGCCATGATGGACAACATGATTTGCTTGACTACAGGCAGGTTCCTTGTGATTGATTCCAGTACACTGATAGCAGTTTGGCGAAACGTATTTTGTAGAATGAAAAATAGACTAACTAAGTCACCAAATAGGGAAATCATTTGTGAAGTGCCCGTGAGCATTTACCCATATCCAATATGCACAGATGTTGATCGAAACGCTTGCTAGCTCCACTTCCTGCTCGTCTGCTCGGAGTGAATGTTTGCATTCCTGGAAGCAATGCGTGTGAGTTCCTCAGATATTGCAGCAGTCAGTTTGCAAGATGTACTGTATATATTCAGTGAGACTCAGGTGTGACCGGAGTGATTGACACGGGCGCTTCATTTTCTGCAGGATCCTGAGATCCACGGGACTTCAGACATGACCTTTTGCTAAAAGACAAGCTCTGCTTAGGCTTTGCTTTCTCTGTATCTCCACAGTTACCAATCAGAAGCTCAGCTCAGGTGCTCAATTGGGCAGCAGCAGAGGTCCTTCTCAATGTCGCAGAGGCGCGGAAATGCGCAGAACTTGTTCCAAAACCCCAATGGAAATAGGTAGCTGGATAGCTCGAAGCAGCCGCAAGCAGCGTTTGTGCATAGGTTGACAAGGACAAGATGCTGGAACAGAAAGGAGGCCAGAACGAGTCATTTTTCATGGCACCTGGCAAGCACTCACCGTAAAATCACATGGATCATGGTGGATTGAACTTGGCAGCGATATTTCGCAGTTACAAGGATCAAACTGATATTTTGGGGCCGTGGTGCGATGTGGCATTCTCGCAGCCTGTCCAGATGAAACCTCTGAGACAATGCGAAGAGGTCCCAAGAAGATTCATCCGAAACCACCAGACGGGAAGAAGACAAGACCTGAAGCTCTGCGAATCTGGGAAAAGGTGGATATCGGAAAGAAGGGCTTTGTGACAGTCCCTGAAGTTTTGAAACAAGCCAAGCTGCTGGAATTGGAATGTCCCGACTTCATAAGAGATTATGAGTCGGTTGCAAGGGACGGCAGGGTGACCCGGACTGCCTTCCTGGAGTTTTGTGTTGGGAAAGCCACAGCAGAAGATTGCAAACGGGAGGTTGACATGGTGCAGCTGCGCCGGATGTTCGATGAAGTTGCAGGCCTGTCTTAAATCATCAGAGATGCTTCAATGTGTTTACCTGTTTACCCATGTTAACCCTACGAAGCTTAGGGTGGTTCACACCTGTTTGGAAAAGATGTCGAGCTTCCGGGTCCGCTTGACGTGTGCACTCCATTGTGAGTCCTCTTGTGGCATGAAGGTTCTTGATGGTGAAGGTTCCCTTGGTCTCTAACGGAATTTCTGGTCAATGCTCCAGCCTAAACCTTGGGGGGTTGGGTTTCAGAACCACAAGGTTGGCGCAACGGGATGGAACGGGTGGGACCCAAAGATACCAAAGGTACCACCTGTCCTAGGTTATGTTTGGGAGACTCTATAGGCGTTTGGTTTATTTGCCAGGACCATTCTGCTGCGGTAGGTCAAGGGAAAGCGGTGTCCTTCAGTTCCACCGGAGAGCACTGCTGTCATGACCCCAACCCGTTGGAGTATCCCTCGCACTTCATGGCATCTGTAGACATAGTTGACTCATGTTGACTCACTTCGTCCTTTCTCCAGCAGTCCAGGCTAGAAGTCCTACTGGACATGTCAGTGACCATTTTCTCCTCAATTTTTGGAGTGGTTCACCACGAAATACCACGTAGACACTTTTGCTGACAAAACTGTTGCAAATCCATGCATTCCATCCGCTTTTTGACAGGCAACAGTATTTTTTCAAACAAATTGGACATTTCCCTTCAAAAATAATCTTCCTACATGATCTCTCTTTGTAGGACACTGAGATACTGCAGGCTCCTGGGTCTCTCCTACGCGTGGCTTACGGGCTAGCGCCCAGTCGACACCCCTCACAATGGTTTTAGCTTCTCATGCAGCAGTGACTACCCTCGCCCTACCCCCACCGCCACCGGCATCGTCAGGTCCCGCTGGACAGATCAGGGTGGCAGACCTCATCAAGCACAAAGCACGCATTCAGCAGGTCTTTCCCGTTTTGCTGGAGAAATTCTCGGAGATTGACCTGAACAATACATCCACGGTGAGTTGGGCCGAATTGGAGGTATTTGCTGGAGGAACAGGTGAATGGCTGGAATACCAACTAGATCAGGTGATAGGTTTGGAACTCTTGAAGCAGCAGATCCGGCAGTTTCATCATTCGATTGTAATGGATCAGAAGCGAAGAGAGACAGGCCACAATGTCAAAGTAGTTGGAAAGTACCACATGATTTTTCAAGGCAATCCAGGCACCGGGAAAACTTCGCTGGCAAGAATCGTTGCTCAGTTGTTGCATCGAATTGGTATCATTAAGTCGGAGATTTTGGTCGAGGTTCAGCGCGACAAGCTGGTTGCTGAGTATGTCGGACAGACAGGACCAAAAACTCAGAAAGTCATCGACCAAGCAAAACAGGGCGTCCTTTTCATAGACGAAGCATATAGACTGAGCCAAGATAGTGGCAAGAGCGATTTTGGTCGAGAAGCGATCGAACAGTTGATGGCTGCAATGAACGACCCACCTGGCAAAGCACCAATCATGGTCTTCGCAGGCTATGCGGATGATATGGACACTTTCATGCAAGCAAATTCCGGGCTCTATCGGCGAATTGGCTACACTTTTGATTTTAGTGATTATTCGCCGTTTGAACTGGCAGAGATACTCAACTCAATCGTGACAAGTTTTGGTTTCAAGTTGGCACAACCACTCACGGTCAACAATTTCAGTCGAGTGGCTGCGATCATAGAAAATAACACCCTTCCACAGGCCCGTGAAATGATGAACGGCGGACTTTGCGAAAGACTATTCGACTTTGCCAAGCAGTCTCTAGATGCTCGAGAGGCGATGGTGTCTGCCTCGAATCCTTCGATGGAGGTGACTGAAGGTGATTTGCTCGAAGCATGTCGACGTATCCCTCCTCCCCCGGTGCGAGAGGGGCGAGAGTCCTCTGCTGCATCGGCCGATACAGCGGGCTTGGCTCAGAAGCTGCAGCGGAGCGATGCAAAACTGCGATGTGCTCAAGCCGAAATCCACCGTTTGCAAGCACAGCTTCGTGCTGTGAAAGCAGCCCGAAATGCATGGAACAGTGGAGATCTAGAAGGCCGAGGCCCAAGATTTTGTCAACGAATTTTGAATTTCTTTCATGTCTTGTGGGCTGCATGCGTACTTTGCGCAGCTTCCCTGCTTCGCGGAGCTATCTATTTTTGTTGCTGTCGATGTGTTCGAAAAGAGGAGTTTACCACTCCAATCATTTGGATAAGCCCCGCCGATGGAGGTAAACCCGGACCAGCTCCCATGTCACCGTAAGGTCTTTTAAATTTTGACCTGGTGTGGTGATAGAGCCTTGTGAGATGTAAAATGTAATCTAATTGCAAAGTTTGGCATCACTTGAACAGCCAGCAATTTAAGTTCATGCTTGCTGTAGAGGGACGGTTCCCTTTCGCGTTTGTTTGTGAGATGCTCGCAATAGAATTGATAGAAAGGTTGATGAGAGGTTGATAGAGGTGGCATTGGGAGCAGACCGAGGCACCTTACCATCTTCTCTTGCGGATCACGGACCTTTCCTGGTCGCTGTCTAGGAAGCGAGCCAGGTATCCCCCAAAGGGGGCAAGGCTTGGATCAAAGTTTCCAAAGACTAAAAAAATGAGCTGGTGGTTGGGAGATGCCATTGACGTTGCAAGAATCACAAGAAAGGCTGGTGGTTGGGAGGGAGCGATTCAGAGCCTTCCCGCTCGACCAATGGGGGAGCGAGGCAGGAGCCACCTGGAGGGTTCCAACCGCAGCTTTGATGCCGCGTTTTGATGTCTCGCCAGACTTCAGGCGTCACGTCGCTGGACACAAGGGGTGAAGCCTTGTTGATGCCTACCATGGAGGCAAACCTCGAGGCAAGCATTTTCCTGGATTCGCACCATACTTAAACATTGATTCAATTTTGGGATGATTGGAGGGTATTGTGATTCTTGGAATCCACATCATATTTGGCTGTTGACTTCCCATGACTTCCCTATTAACAAACATCCACTTCATCCCTATTCTGTTGATTCTTTAGATGTTTCGAAACTGCGGTCCCTGTCAGCTTCGTGGTGCTGGCCGGGAACCTCCTGGTCACTGGACTCCAGATCCAGTTGAGGTGGGGTCCTCCTTGGGTGTCCATCAGATAGGTAGGAGATGGCTAAGAGATGTCCATCGTCCAGGTTGCGCTTGGAGATGTTGCGAGCTTCCAGCAGAGCCTTGGCGTTTGAGGGTCGTCCAGCACCACGCCTATCGTGTCACGTCCGATCCAAGGATCTTTGGGAAGACGGCAGAACCGCTGGCGTTGATTGGACAGGACATCCTCACGCAACGACGAACTCTCCTTGCAGCAGTTGTCTCGGTGGGATGTCCTTGCGTGGCTCTACCTGTGAGTTGTGTTCTGATTTGTGATGTGATAAAGCATTGAGTCATTGCATTGTCATTGCTGTTTCTTCGTTGTCTTTTGATTTGTTTGCATTGTCATTGTCTCTTGATCTGTTTCCTCATGTTTCTTTCTTGTCTAAGGCCAGACAGCGCCTCCTTTGCTTTCACCCGTTCGAGGGGCCAGATTCAGCAAAGAAAAAGGGTCCAGCAGATAAAATCAGTATATACTCCCAAATCATTGTCTCTGAAACGTGCCTGCGCAATCGCTGCCTAAGAGAGAATCATGACTTCCAGGCATTGATTTTTTTCACCGCCATTGCTCTGGCTTCCAAGTTACAAGGATTGATTGAAAGTTCCATGCGCAAACGTAGAAGAATCTGACAGAGAAGCACGGCTTACGTGATTCATGGTAACATTTTTTCGTAGTGATGTCGTTTTCAAGTTCTTGGATCATTGAGTCGTATACCGTCGATTGTTTGGCAGAATCAAAACATCATAGCCGCATAGCCACGCTTGCAACATGATTTCGTTGGGGTGGAAGTAACACAGCAGGGTCCCTGCCTCAATGCTTCACCCACGCGTTTGACGCGCAGACACAGACGCAGACACGCGCACAGACCCGATCTGGCTTTCAGCGTCCGACGAAATGAGCTTCTGCATTTGAGAATCCGGGGACCGTCAGGGGACTCCCAAATCCCCAAGGAAGGGAGAGACGAAGGGAGGGACTGAAGCTTCACAACCTGCAGAGGCTCAATGGCAGAGGCGAAGGAGGCAAAGGAGGTGAAGGCTGTCAGCACAGCTTTTGGACTGTGACCCATCATGTACTTTGGGGTTCAATGCGTCTGCGTGCTTCAGTGTTCTAACTGGCTTTGGAAAGTATTGTGTTGCCATTCATTTGGCACCGTATCCATTCGGTTTTTTCAGCGCCAGTCCATCAATACTCATCAAGCAAACTGTGTAATGTAATAACGTATTTGTTGCAGCATAGAATCCTTCTTGAGCATGGCACCATTGCCATTTCTGATTCGTCAGGCTCTATTTGCCTCAGTGCCAACAAACAAGCACAAACCCGAGGAAAAGATCAAGAGGGAGTGGCAGTATCAAAGCCTATTGCAGTCCAGAACAAGTGAATCCTCAATTGTGGAGTTGTGGGTGGGCACTGTGAGACAGCAATGGATATGGAAGAATCTGAGCGCAAGAAATGGTCAAAGCTGGTCAGTGCGCAGTGTCCTCATGCAAAGAGAACCTGAGTGCATTTCTGAGTCTGAATGCATGTTGTTTGAGGCTTGGAACATTAAGTTTAGCACAACTGGAGACAGTTGCCACGCAGCACAATCTCAAGGCACAGGAAGAGTTAGCTTTGTGCCGGCCAACAGTTTACAGTTCAGCCGAGATGGTCTTTCAAGTTCATGATGTACCGCTCAACACACAAGTTGGCTCTATGATTTGTTTGGTTGCTGGAGAAAAGTTGCACAGGTGCTTGACCTGAAAGATCACAAAATCACAGCGATTCCCAAAGAGGCGACTGCTCGTGGCGCATGGTGACATGAGAAGTGTAACTTCGTTGATCAGCGGCAGGTTCTGGGCGCTTTCGCGCATGTCACTGCTTGTGGCTCAGCCGGGCTCAGCGTCTCATGCTCCAAAGCTTTACTTGGCTCAGAAGACAAGCTTGTCACAAGCAGTGACTGCTTGTCACAAGTCTGTCCAACGATGACGCACTCCGAATTTAAGGATTAGGTGAGGTTAGGTGCTTGTGATATTTTCACATTTTGTTACTGCTTGTCCCACTCTTTGAAGCTTAGGTCTTGGACTTGCGAAAAAACGCACTGGAGGCCGCGAAATTTTCTCATGCCTGCTATTTGGATTTGGCCTCTGAAGTCTGAGGAATTGCTGCCTGAAATTTCTGGAATGGTTTCATTGGAGGACTCGGCCTTGGTAGTGCAGCGGTGGCGGTGAGAAGATACACTGCGGCGCAGGATCTTCTCCTGGACCAAAATCGACTCAGAGATCTGCCAGAGCAAGTGAGCTTCTCAAAAACTCCTTGGAGCGTGGGTCAAGGCTTCGGGGAGAATCACCAACCAACCAACTTTCATGGGGTCACCAGCAATAATAAGGAAAACACAGGTCAATAGTGGGGGAGCCAGGGGCACGGGGTTTTGAGTTTTGACCCATACCTGCGAGAGGATGTTGAAGAAAATGCTGAGGTATGCTCGTTGCCAAACCTCAAGTCTCTGTCTGTGAGCCAGAATGTGTTGAAGGGACTACCGAAGGCCCAACAGAGGGATGAAGTCACATTGCTTGGTGAACTAGGCTTGTTCGGACAGCCTTTTTTGATGCCATTTCTGCAGGCGCTGGGATCCAAGGGGTTGAAAAATCTGAATGTGGGCTGGACACTCAGATGGCTGGTGCATGCTGGTGCTGGGTTTTTTTCAACGTATTGCTTGATTTGCTTGTTCCATCTTTCATCGTTCGCTCCCAATGCTCTGCTCGTTCAAAGGGCGAAAGGCACAGGGCGTTTTTCACCTCAGGTGACAACTTCATTGAAGAGATTCCCGTGGAGCTGGGACAGCGTGAACCTCAGCAGGCTCTGTTGTAGCCCTCGAGGGTTTCAACGTTTCAACTCACAGTCAAACTTTGCCTAGCTGTGCTTCTAGTGAGTGCTTGGTTATTCCCAATGACACCCATTTCTTTCTGAGTTTGACCATTTGTGTCGTTGCGCTGATGGTTCTGATTGCAGGTTGTCCGGCATGGCTTGCATGACAATCAAAAGCACAATCTGCATACGTGGGCCTTGCTGGGCAGTCATGACCGTTATAGCTTGTCAACATTCCTCTTGTGAATAGCAACAAGCCCAAGTGCAGACACCCATGAGATATGTACTTTCTTGGCGTTAGGCCTTTTACAGGTTGATTCCATTCCACATTCTGAGCGGTCGTTTCGGCGCGACCTGAACAAACAAGACATCAACTATTGAAATCCGAAGACATCAAGAGATCTGCCATTCTTGCTTTGTCAGGATTCCAGGTCCAGATATTAATGTGTTTATCTACATATATATATATATATATACGCATATCTTACATGTATACATCTATGTGAATTGACCCCAGATGAGATTTGAGAATCGCCTGTTTCAACATGTTTCTGGCCTGGTCTGAGGTGCAAAGAGCTCCAAACCCTTTATTTGCACCACAACAGCTTCACCACTCTTCCCGGTAGCATGGCGTGTCTTGGCTTCTCTGCTGCCGAAAACCACGACACTGATGACACGTGTGACAGTTGTGCTGCTAAAGCAGAGTAAACAGCACTTGAGACCCCCTGCAATGGTGGGTTTGTCAGTATACATGACTGATGACTAATATTGGATGATTTGGGTGCACCTCTCTTTTGAGAACCCCCCATATTCCGTTCTTCCTGAACAGGAACCTAGAAAACTTGCAGGAGTTGGCCCTGGAATGGTTCAGGCAGGAAGATTCAGATGAAAACGCCTCTCTTTCAGCATCATTGTTCTCTGTGCCAGGTACACGACTCCGCCATTGCCACGGGTCATCAAGGGCTCAGAATGGCAGGCACTGTTGCGGCATTTTCTTTCAAAAGTGGCGCTTTCAAAATTCTGTTTGTCTTGCCGCTCGTTGCCATCCGCCAGCGCATCATCACCAAGCTCAGAGACCTTTGCCGCGACAAAAAGGACGGTCGAGTGACCTGCATTGAGGCTGAGAATTGTTGTGCTTTCTACACGTATTGAATGCGTCACGCATTGCTTTCCTAAAGCTGTTGTGAATGGTAAAGGGAGCTTCGTGGCACAACTTTCCTTGTAGCTCCTTGAGAAGACTGATTTTGGAGAAGTGTCACGGCTGCTTTGCGCTGTTTGTGTGACAGGTTCTATCCGAATTTTCCCAAAAAGCTTTTGATGCAAATGCGATTGACTCTAAGCGACGAACCAGGTGTGAAACCAAGAAAATGACCTCGCTTCCTGAATTGCACAGTTTGCTGCATCTCTGATCATCTCTGAAGTCCCGAGGCTTCATGTAGCATGTCTTGAAGGACATGTAGGTGTGGCCCTTGCTTTATCCGAAACTGGGCAGTGCACTTAGACGCAGAAAGAGTCGCAGAGTTTTGCGCAGCGCTGAGCAGCGACAGCTGAGGCAACGATGTGATACGTTGGACTGTGAAGGCTATTCACCACTCTTGGTGGCAGTCCGAGAGGCGCAGTGCCCGACGCAAAAATGAGAGCGTGAGAGCTCTGCGTAGCAAGCGTTGCAGGAGCATCCAGACATTGCCAGTGCTTTGGTCAGAGTGAAGTCCTCAGCCTTCGGTCAATTCATGACTGTGGAAGTGCTTGCAAGGCGTATTTTCAATGTATATCTAAAATAGATATTCACTCACTACTTGTATTTTATTTATTTAACATATTTCATTCTGACATTCACTGAATTTTGTCTCTTTTCACTGTAGCTGCCTTCTCAGTCTGGAGTTGATGTGAACCGTGGCGGTGGTCTTTTCGGATCTCCTTTGCATGTTGCAACTGTAAACTTTGATCCGCAAATGGTGCGAGTCTGAGAATGTCAGGCCACTGCGCTTTGGTAGCTATAAGAAACTCTTCATTTGCAACTGCGCTGTTCATCTCTGTTCTTGACTCTGTTCTGCACTCTGTTCCTCACTCTGTTCTGCACTCTGTTCTTCACTCTGTCAACTTGTTTGTTTGGAAAGCTGTGATGATAATGATGATAAGTCTTCCACTTAGGTGAATTTGCTCATCCGCGGAAAGGCATTCGTGAACCAAACGGATGCCGACGGACACTTGCCTTGACCAGACTAGCTGTTGAATTTTCAGGCGTTTTGACTGTCATCGTGTCAGCTTGTGCAACAAGATGTGATTTGCTGCAAGGTTGAGTTTCATTCGCAGATCACGAAAGCAAGGATACAGTAGCTTATGAACTATCATTAACCACTTCATTCACCATCATTGTAGCCCTTGAGCCATCAAGGTATCGTCAACCATAAGGATTGGGAAGCCAACAGAATTTCTTTTTGCAAAGATTGGGACATCTCCAAGTTTGCCCCACTTTAGAGCTGCACAGCAACGAGTGGGGCTTTAGATTCACATCCCGGGGTCGGTCCTTTTAAGCCTCGCCTCTTCGTTCCTCTCATTAGCTGCTTATTGGAGTCACCGTCACAGACTATTGTGATGCATAAACCACTATCAACATCAATCAATTACCAAGAATTTCTGTCATGAACCATCATTAAACATCATTAACATTCATTAACCAGCATTAAGCACTATTAACCATCATCGAATATCATTAAATATCATTAACTATCATTCAATAGCTTTAACATTCATTAACCATCACAAACGATCTCGAACCATCATTAACCATCAATAATTTTTGTCAGCCATAATTTACCATCACCAGCCATTCGTTGATCATCATCAGCCGTCATTTAGCATTACTAACCCCTACTGTCCATTTGAGAGCAACCATCACCAACCAGCATCAACCATCATTAGCAATTATGAACATTATTTATCAATCATCACTAACCTTTATCAACCATGGTGTGACATTATAGTACGTATATACGAAGCGGCTGTGACCATGAATACCATCATCAAGTATCATTAACCTTTGTTAGGTGTCATCAACCAACATCAATCATGACTAACCTTTATTATCCCTTTTTTGCCCATCACTAATCATCAGTGTAATCGTAAAAAGCAAACCATTGGCAGCCATCATCAGGCACGAGTAACCACTGTTAGCCATCACGAACTACGATGAATCAATTTTGAAAACCTTTGGCAACCTTTGGGAACCATTGACAACCTTTAGTAGCTGCCATGTTTTGCTAATTCTATTTGCTGAACAAGCCGAGGCAACTGTCCGCTGCATGTTTTGATGTCAGTCTTTGACAAGGCCGTTTTTGCAAGAACGGCAAAGCAAACGTGCTGCAAACGACAACACACATAATGTCACACACAATGTCACACATGATGTCACACATGGATAAAGATATCAAGCCATTTTTGTTGATTAGCTGTCAACGGAGTTCTTTGGAAACAAAACAAGATGAAAACTGCAGGGTGGAAAGCGAGCTGGAATAATTGGCAAGATTCTCTTGCAGAACAAAGCCGACTGCAACATGTGTCAAGCCTAGTATGAGGGGCCAAAGTGAAGAGCCAGCTGCGCAGGAACAGTGTTGCCTTGCTTTATTTTTTGGAATCGTTTGAGCTGTTTCATCATAAAATTAACACAATTCAGACTTATGTGGGTGTTTCTCAAAACGGGTACCCCGAAATCATCCAATACCAATCATTTGAAGTAGCAAACCAACCATTTTCGATGCTCCCCATGGCTTGAGCAACTACCGATATTCTTCGCTCAGGATGAACAGTGACAAGTGGGCTCCCCTCCATTTAGCCGCACGAAGAGGCCGGGGGTTCCCAGCATTCAGCAGTAAAAAGCGACGGTTGGTGGACATGGTTGGTGGTTTCGCTGGGGTACCCCAGTTATCATCCAATTCATCAACCATTTGGTGGTTTCTCAAGTCAGAGGGGTACCCCACAAATCTTATAGCAACAAACCAGCCACTTTGGGGTCCCCAAACTGGCTTGAGAAAACACAACTCCAACCATAACGTGGGGTTTCCCCCATGGCTTGAGAAACCGCCATATGACACTCGGACAGGTCAGCTCCGCGGGATTGCCTTTGTGCTGAGGCACTGGGAGTCGGCATGGGGATCTGTGTTTGTTCGGTGGTGACCGTTGCGACCATGGGGCTGCCAAGGCTGCTAAGGCTGTCCTGCTGCTTGTGGGCCTTCTTGGTTGCGGATCGTGCTTCTACCACCATCCGCCTTGTAAACTTGTTTGCCGAACGCGCTGTTTTCCCTTTCCGATTCTGTTGTTGCTCATCAGCTGTTCCTTCTATCGGCCAGTTTGATACTCTCACTGAAAGAGATCGCTCCAACCACCCACGAATGTTAGCTATCTAATGGGTAAGGTTTCAGGAAAGTAATTCCAATGCGCAGGTTGCAAGGGGCATTCACAGTGTACAGCTTTGTTCCCATGTATTTCAGGGTCAACACACTTTTAAAGTTGCAATTCATCCATATATTTTCTCGTTTCTTATCTAACTCACCGCGTTCCGTCCTGTTTGGGCATTCGGCTTGTTGAAAGCCTTTATAAATTGTAGAAATAGTTTCAGTTCGATGTGCAAGTCCATTTCGAGCATGCCCGCTGCAGTCACTTGGACAGCGCAGATGGAGCATGTCAGAAAGGAAGTTGTGGTCATGAGTGGAGCTGCCTTGTTTGACGTTGTGGGACATTGTAAACGGAACTTCCATGAACCATTGGGATCCATTGGGCCAGGCCGGAGAAAAAGCAGCCTTACATCAGCAGGGTGCGAACATGTCCGAGAACCTTTGATCTCAATCTGAGGCAATTTCATGCTGCTTCCAATGTCATAGAGATTCAAACCAACAACTTCAGTCACGTGTTGAGAATGTGCAGGGGTGGGTCTCACATGTGGACGCCTTTGCACCTCGCTGGACATGCGTGCCACGTCAATGTTGCAACCTCCTCAGTATTCTGTGGTTCAGTGAGAGGTACACGTACAGAATATGGGAAAGGTCGCAAGTGTCTGAGTGTTTTGCCAATGTTCGAGTGTCTAAGCTGTTCGAAGTGCCCAGGTGCAAGTCTTGATCGAGGAGCCATCCCTAGTCATTGGGACACTGCTCGGCATTTCTTGTCCTGTCGCAGGCAGGATCCGACGTCTTCTTGCGAAACATTGATGGTCGCACTGCAAGGCCGGTTGCAATTTGGATTGTTGAGATTTGCACATGTAAATGGGGTTATGAGTCAATACTCATTAAGCAACTAATGGAAGATAATCACCAACAATAACAGGGAAAAGCATGGTTGAGGATGGGGGAACCAGAAATACAGGGTCTTGACCCGCTGTCAAATCAGTTTCATTTGGTTGGTTTACATTTGTATCAGCCAGGGAAAATGTACCCGTGAGCGTTTTCAGGCATGTCTCCAGAGGAAACCTGGCCATATCAAAGCTCCTGAGAAAAGCAGAGGACACACGGGTGGCAGGTGATGCGAAGGCAAGCCAATGCTCTCTGCTCTCAGCATGCTCTCAGCATATGAAGGAACCTCCATACCCATGCTGCTTTTGTCTTCAAGCAAATTTCATTTGCCAGGACGAATGGCTATGGTACCGCATACACCAAGGCTTCTCAGACATGAAGGAGACCGGTCTGTAGAGCCTCCAAGCTCAAAAGAAGAGAACCGCTAGAAAGCACAGTTACCTTTTCCAGTCGGGGGTTATCCAAAAGATCCATTGCAGCTCCACTTACCAGTTCCAGATAGTACTGAGGATAAGGGAGCGGCACAGCGTTGCATCATCTCACTGTAGCTAAACATCCATGTGAGGAGACAGTGAAGCCACTGGGAGACGTCTGTGCAGCTACGGAGCCTTCAGCAGATGGTACGCCCGGTCAGTTGCACGACTTCTTTACACGACCAAAAAGACATGTGTGCACAACAAAAATAAAACAATGCACCAGAATCCATGAATTCCATTGAATAACCTATAACACTATACAACTAAAATCAACTAAATACATGAATTACCAATGTGCTGCTCAAGAGATCACCATTGCATGGAGTAACTACACCGCCACATGACTTGCTCGATTGGAATCTGTGCCTTGGGGTTCGATCTCTGGGAGAACTTGTGGAGTTACTTTGATTTCGAGTTCTGCAAAACACCGATTTCATAACCTGCTGTTTGGGGCAATGCAGAAGCAAATTTATGTGAACAGGTTATTTTTTTGACAGAGGCTCAATTCTGAAACAACAAATTCTGAAGTTTCAAATTCATTTGAACACCGACGATCTTTTCTTATTCAAAGTGAACACTTTAGAAACTGACATGAGGATGCATGAGGTAGGATTGACAAAAGACTGTGACAAGTTCAAACTCGAAGTCCTCTATTTAGCCTTCCTAGAACCTCTCCGTAACCCCTGCCGCTTACCTTTCCGCCTGCTCTCCTTGAACCTATACCTACCCTTTCTGCCCTCTATACCCCCTGACCGCAACCTTCCTAGAACCTCTCCACAACCTTCCTGCTCCGCAAGCTTCCATGACATCGCTGAACCACCTCCTGGAAGCTGTCAATCTAACCAGCTGGTTCCACCGTTGTATCTGGGGGTGGTTACTCGTACCTGCACCTACCACAATGGTAACTGGAAGATGCTGGACGCATAGGCTCAATCCGTTCCTTTGGAGATCTCCTCCATATTTTCAGTCGTGCATATCGCGCACCGTTCAGTCCTGCGGTGGTAGGTGTTAGTCGCGTTCTCGTTGTGTATATCGGGCCATCTCGAAAAAAAACATTGTTGTTTTTTTCTAGTTTTGCAGGTCAAAGTTTATCTACGAGCAGTATTTGCGACAGACATCCCAAGAAGCTATCTTGTGCTTCTGATCCATCTTGAGGTGGCGACAAGGTCCACGCTGCCAAACTAGATCTGTTCTGTCAGTACTTAAATGAGAGATCCTGACATGACGTCATTGAATAGTACCGTATTGATTTTGGTGAGGCCCAGTGCCCCAGAAATGTTGAATATAGCAGCCATGTGGAAGCATGACGACTCTGCCATTGCTACCATCGATCTCATCCAATTCATCCATCATTGTCTGCATTGTGAATGCATTCATTCCCTGGGTTGATTCAATTCTTTGAGAGTGGGATATTCAGGGAGCCCAAAGTCCAGGCCCCTCTCACGTTGAATTGCAAAGATTGATGCTTTTTGTTTGCACGGGTCAACTTTGAGTATTGTTGCTTAGCATTCCATCACAATGAACCTTTAGCGACCACCAGCAACAACCACCACCTTTCGCCACCAGCAGCAACAACCACAATCAGTGCAGAGCTTTCTGGTTGGTCGTTGCCAGTTACGAATTCTCCTCGAGAAGTCCCTGGAAAGAGGTGCGATGACCAAGATCGCGATGGGAGCAGCCGTAGAAGATCCATTTAAGGTGGTTTCTCAAGCCATGGGGGACCCCCAAATCATCCAATATTAATCAGTAATAGCAGTAAACCAACCATAACTTTGGGGGTACCTCCATTTTGAGAAACCATCATTTAGATAGTCTTTCATTGTGTTCTATTTAGGTATGGTTCAGGTACAGCAGTCGGGACTTGTCACGCCAAAACTATCCCCGAACGCTTTAAGATTTCAAAATCATTCATGGATACCCATCTTGTTGCTTGCACCCAGGGATTCGCATGAGTTGCTGGAAATCTTCAAAGTCGATGACGACGAAGACGATC
>VSDK01027267.1:234443-244443 GCA_009767595.1 Symbiodinium kawagutii | reverse complement strand
ATCATCAGAGAGCTACTTCTCACGTGCATGCTGCCCTGCTGGATGAATTGAGGAAGCGTCCAAGTATCAAATGCTATGCTTGTTCTGCTTGCACCGACCACGGCGACTGTTACTTTTGTGTTCCTTTGATCTTTGCCTCCGATTGGAGCGACCTTGCATTTGTCGTTACCTCAGAGTTTAACGGGTCGTCCTAGTCCAGTGCCTGTGATCCTTCCTGCCCTTTTCGGCCCAAAAACTGTTGGAATCATGATTGTATGACGCTTTGCTGGCTGTCTTGCAGACATACGAAATGACAAACGCTTTTCCTGTCCTCCAGCGATGATTCAGCGTGTTCCCTCCTCAGATCCCGAAGTTCCCCCCGCTTCAGCTCCCATGTCAAAGCCTTGCGTCGGGAGGGCGTGATTTGACAGTTGGGCCCTGTGATCTCTTTGAAACAAAAAATCATTCTAGCTCATCTGGCTGGCTGGTCCAAACAATTCTGAGAATGAGCCGAAGCTGCAAGCCTCAAAGGAGTCTTTCGGCTATTTTAGCATTGCCGAAAGGAGTCTAGAAAGAGTTGCCAGGGAACGCCAAGAAGTGTCTAGATCCACCAAGACACCAGGTTCCTTTCATACAGCCAATCTTGCCACAAAACTATCCTTTTAAGCTTTGACGGTGATCAAACATGGAAGCTCTACAGGCAAGAGACCTCAGAGGACAGACGTGTTTGCATCTCGCGGCACAAAGCGGTGATCTTGGCCATTCGCTCAGAGAGGGAAGCGGAGCCCGCAGAGCACTCCGAGAGATGGGTGCGACTCAGGTCTTGTGCAGGTGTTGTTGGACAACAAGGCTCAGCCGAATGTGCAAGAGGACTGGAACAACTTCTTGGAAGCAAAGCTTTGCAAACTTTTTTGGATTCGATGTACCCAAAAGAGTCTGGTGAGCTTAAAAGATTTTGTACTCAACTGGCTCCTAGAGCAACTGTGAAACGCTGACATCCCTGGAGGAAACAACTGGATGGACTCCCCTCCATTTCGCAGTGTCGAAGGCTCCAACTGGAAGTCATGCTGAGATTGAAAGTTATGCAAGTACCAATCCTGACAGCGCAGCACTGTGGCAGGGACATTACAGCATCATTTTGCAGCTGCTGCAGCATGGAGACACTGATGTCAATCAGGCCCATCAAGGAGTTTCTATTCCTTTGTATTTCTTGCTTTTGTGCCTTAAAGCCTTACAGATCCTTACAGATCCTTTGCAGATCCTTACAGATCCTCACAGACCCTTTCGGATCCTTACAAATTCTTGCAGTTGATCTTCTGCACAGGTTGACAAGTTTGATTGGCCTCCAATGCTGGAAGCATGCTCAAGGCGTTGCTGGTTCGACGCGTTGCGATTTGAGAATTCCCAAGTTTTCCGAGTGCTGACTTCTAGGCTCGATGCTCGAGCAACATCCCTTCTAGTGAATGGAAAAGCGAATTTGTCCTTCAGGTCTGGCACCCATCACATGTGTTAGAGAGTTAGAGGAATAAAATCCATGAGTTGAATCGATGTTCCATTGCTCGCTAATGATGCAAGAGAGTATACGACTGTACACAGCGTGCCACTGAACGAGATCACTTTTTTTTCACTCAGATAGGCTTTGGTGGCTTTTGCAGCATTTGGCAGCCTGAATTTGCTTTTCCTTGACAGCCGTCAAGGAACCAGCACCAGTTTGACGTACTCAAAGCTGTTGACACTTCGAAGAAGGACTCCAGTACACGACATTGAATTAGTTCACCAATGTTTGTCATTTTCCAAGATGCTTCGAATGTCCATTTTGGTGTTTCTGAAAATAAGGGACCCCTCAGCTCATTATTGACGGTTTAAAACAATAAACTATCAATACCTTTCAGGGTTCCCTGGAGTTCCCTATGTTGTGAAATCACCATTTCGAAGCCATTGGAAGCGGAGGATCTTGCTGCAAAGCGCTGGATGTCCTGCTTAGTGGTGAGCAATGGCTTCAAGTTTCAGGACTGGACAGCGACTCCGGCAAGGGAACACTGGACTTCAACGATACATAAGGATTGGATATATAACATAGGGATATAGGGATACATAAGGATATATAGGGATACATAAGGATGTTCCATAAGGAAAGGGATACATAGGGATCATATAGGGATTATAATGGTTAATCATGGGGGATAATCATCAACATTGATGGTCAAACAACTGTATGGTTTCTCAAGCCATGGGGACCCCAAGGTGATGGTTAGTTTATTACCTTTGAATAGGTTAATCAACTGGATGATAAGTGGGGGGGGGGTCCTCTATCTTGAGAAACACCCATAAACAACCATGGTTAATAAAGACAGCTGTTGATCATGGACTATGATTGTCATCCATGCTGATAAACAAGATCAATGACGAACCATTGCTTTGCCATGGGTAACATGATTTATGTGGTTAAACTTAGTCTATCACTCTTGGCTAAAGGATATCCATGTTTAAAGTCACGAGTTCTTGACCAAGGTGAACCCCATTGTTATTCATATCATGCCTGGTGATTGCGTCAGGAGTCGACTGTGCAGCTTACCGCAGAGGCGCCGGGTTTTTGTGGAGCTGGTCACATAGTGATGGCACCAGGGTTCGTGACGGGTCAATCATGGTGGTTAATGATGGTTACTCGTGGCGGTTCATTATGATAGTGAGTCATGGTTGATAGGATTGGCAAACTAGATTGGTTGACCACGGATTGGGAAGGCCTGGTCTTGTAATCATAAACTATTGGGAAAAACACACAACTTTTCAAAGCACCTAGAAGCCAAGTTGCGGCACCAGCAAGACTTTGAGAACTTTTTGAAAGTCCAAGGTTGCCACAATTTATCTTTTCAAAGCTTTTTGGAATCGCAGAAGCTTCGTACGTCCTCGCCACGATAAAATGGACAGCAGCAGCTTTTCTTCGAAGGATCGAGACACTCTTCAACGCGAACATGCCTCTTTCAACAGTCGGACTGTTCCAGCCAGGATCCAAGTTAGAGTGAGAAAGTCAAGGGGGTGCCCCCCTGGGATGCAACTGGATGGGCGGACTCGTGTTGAGGCGACCCACCCTCCGTTCTTTGTGCCAGATCATTTGGCTCCAAGATGTCATAGCTGCAAGGCGAGCTAGTTCTGCGATGACCTGGGTGACATACCATGGTGGCTTGTCTTCAAACGAGCCAACCACATTAAGAACAGCGTTTTGAGCAGGTCCTGTTCTCTGTGTCGGTGCGCCGGTATCTTAGATTGCTTCTCCATGTGTGAGTGCGATTGATTGCAGGCATTTTTCAGCACTTCTTGGATTGGTTCTCTACATCTGATCGAATGACCAGGTTGATCAGGTTTCGAAATGTATCGTATGCAGGTCGCTACCACTGTCGCAGCTGCGGGCTGATTCTCTGTGGCAATTGCTTCAAGTGGAGGCTCGCCAGGTTTGTCACACTGACCTGTGACTGAGGAGACACTTTGCAGGCTCAGCTAAGCAAAGCTAAACTAAGCCACATGTGACAGCTCAGCTAAGCTACACTTCATGTCATGTCATGACAGCTCCGCCGCAACGCTTTGGCTCAGCGTGTGATATTGTTTCTTATTTGGCCTCCCGCTTCGTGTATCTTGGCTCAAGGAGTTTGTAGTTCCTAGTTTGTATGACATCTTTATGGCAATATTTGTGCAATATGACCCCTACTTAGGATCCTTGTTGGTTCTACATTGGTTTGACATGATGAAGATGTTGATTTTTTTTTGGCAAGACCTCAGGTGCAAAGCTCACCTGTATCCAACGAGGAATATCCACGGAAGTTGAAGAAGGAAACATTTCTCCAGCAGTTTTTAGGTTAACATAATCATATATAGCTATGGTTGGTAGCATGCATAAATAGGTTGCTGGATGCTGGCGAAGTTGTTGAGTAAGTTGTTGAGTTGACATATCAACTCATTCCGCTCAGGCGGTGCATGAAGCGAGGCCCGTCACAACAGGAGTGCAGATCTTAGCTGGTCCTCCAATGCTCTTCAGACTCAATCAGCCATCAACCAACCTCCAACAAACCGCCACCTACCAGTCATCAAACTATATATGGCCGCTCTCATCAACCATTGTCATCCGACTATCAAGGAAACCATCAACCAACACTTGTCAGCCACTGCCCAGGCAAGGGAGTCAGAACAAGAAAACGAAGGAGGGGCCATGCTTCGGGAATTGCGGCGCTATGATTTTAACGGTCAAGACGTATCAAGACATTTCTATGACACCGGGACTTTGAATCAACACCGCGGGGCCTGTGATTTGCTTCTAATTTTGCAAGCCGATTTTCACCTGCAGATGGATGGAGCCGCTGCTCCCGTTTCAGTGGACAGAGAGCATATGATGCTCGTCAAGGCGATACGACTGAGCAGGGAAACGCTAAAGGAGAGTCTCGTGTCTCTTTTTGCACTAGGCCTCACGAGCCTCAGTGGGTGCATTGGATCGATTTAGATCATGTTGAAGTAGCTGGAACGCTGAGACTTGTCAGGTCTTGCAGCTGGCACAACAGCCAGCGCAAAAGCTTAGCGTGGCCAATGCAGAGTCCCCAGCCGTCGGTAAATTTGTCTTAATTTTTGAGAGTTTTTGGATTAGTTTTGGATATTGTTAGGAAGTTTTAGATATTTTTTGTGTTTGTTTTAGGACATCTTTTTTGCTTTGCCGTACTGTTGCTTTGCAAGTTGCCTTTAATCTCAGTTCACTGTTGCCTCAGTACTGTAGGTCGGAGAATTTCTGGACAGCGAGGCAAGCTCTGCTGCATTCAGACGGTGATTCGCAGCGTTTTCACGCTGCGAATTGCGAGGCCAGTCGAATTGCCAGCGAAAGAAACCTGGAAGAGGCGGTGATGTTTCTTGCACAGCTGGACACTCAGATTCCCAGATCAGGTCTCACCTGCCGGGATGTTTAGTCTCAGCATATTTGTACAGCTGAGGGGATGGAGAAGATCGGAGGACAGCATTCGAAACATCAACTTGACATGACTTGACCAGCTAGGTGCTACTAGGGTTGATCATTTTAATGAAGTCAAGGCACTTCAAGCATCACTTGATTTGTCACTTGATCAATTTCATTTTCTTTTCGGATTGATCCATGAGGAAGGAGGCGTCGTTCCTTCAACCTGGGATGGCATTGCCCCGCTGCAAGAGGCTTCCTGCAACTTGCTTTTTCAAAAGGAGTTCCTCAGCGCCTTAGCGCGTTGTCGTTCGCTTCGGGGAGGCTGTTCTGACAGCTTCACTGGCACTGCTGCTGGGGGCATCTTCCGACCAGAAGGTGCCTTTCAGATGCTCGCTTGACTTTATGTCGTGGACTGGCTGCTGCATCTTTTGCTGCATTTATTGCCAGGTCACTCTGATTCTTGGACTCCTCAACAACCGCGTGCCTATCAGGCTCTGTTCACCTTGAATTTTCAGAAAAAATGAACCACCACTTTTTTCACCTTTCAACTTTGGTGAAATTGTAAGTTGCCAGGTTGATGAATGAGCTCCTGCTGGCAGCAGCTGAGGCGAGATCATCCAAGTCATGTCTGTTTCAGACATTTTTGGGAGATTTGTCACAGGACGATGCAGTGCCTCCAGTGTTAGTCTCCAGACTAGCTGCACAGCTCAAGAATCGGCACAAAGCTAAGCTCTAATTGCCTACAGCCCTGACTGCCAGCCAGCATCGCCCAGCTATGTTGTGAGTTTCCAAGCACAGGAGCTTTCCGTGGGGATGCTAACTGATCTCCGGCCAAGGACTCTAAATGATCTCCGGAGCCAGCAGTTCGCTCAACTGATCCACGTGTTGGCAGCCAAGAATCAGGATTGATGCATCTGCTAGACGGTTCGCCTGCTTAAATGCCTTGAAGATGTTCGAAGATGCTCGAAGTGTAAGAGTTGTTGTTTTCGAGGTTGAGAGCCAAGAAAGACAAAAACCAAAGCAAGTACGTCAATGCATTGGTGTCCTCACCTCTCAAGGAGGCTGGAGAAAATGGCGAGACGCACTTCATTGGCTTCACAATTTTGCAAGCAATTTCATGGAATGTGTCTGCAGGAATTGTGGAAACCGCCCTTTGAGCCGAAGTTTGCCCGGACCTCAAAGTCGTGGGAATGTAGGATGATTTGAAACCAACCTGGCGCAGGTTTGGCGAGACAAGAAGAAAAATGTCATCGCCACGCAGACCGAGGGTCTCTTCTTGCAGGACTGAAACAATCACATGCCATTCTGAGATGCTGGCCCCTCGCATCTGGTGTCTGAAATTCGTAACTCATAAATAGACGTGCCTGGGCCACGCTCCGCAATGAAGACTGCCCGCACTGGGACGAGTGGATGGTTTGCAAGATGGGTCCAACCCAAAGTCTGTAGCTAAAGCGGCCTGTAGATGTAGACACGTGGCGGGCTCAGTAGGCACAGGCCATCGCTATTTATCCATGTAAAATGCTGAGCATGTCAGGGCCATGTTGAGCCCATGTTAGGACACATTGGGCTTGATTAGGGCTCGTTTTGGGGCAGTGAGCTGAAGTTGAAGTTGGGCCCATCTTGGGTCCACATTGGGCCTGTTGAGGTCAAAATTTGGCCTTCGTCAGCCCTATTTGACGAAGCTGTTCTCCAGTCCTTGATATGGAATGATTTTCAGCTTTGGCATCCATGGAGCTGCTTTCCAAAATATCCATCCTGCAAAAACATGCAAAAACGAGGGCAAAACGTCCCTGTTTTGACTATTCTAAATTCATATGCGCTGTATCAAAGTCACATTCCGAGCCATCTATATCACCCGCTCGACGATAATTTTGAAACGCTCAGGGACGGTTTTAAGGAGGTTGCACAAATGTTCCAAAGCTGATGATTGCAATTGATCAATGGGTGCTTTAGGACACATGGCGCCTCTGCTTCTCTCCGCAGGAGAACTCTTTGCTCGGATGGGCGTTGTCACCATCTGCACTTGACAGCGCCTTGGTGCCACCTTCGAGAGCCCATCTGACAGAGGCGCAGCACAGCCCTTGGATCTTTCGCTGCAGGGTTTCGAGTCCGCTACAGGCGGGATCCAAAGAGTGGGATCATCTCACGCGGGCGACGCGTGGCAGAGTTGAGGGTTTGCAAAGAGGCCTTCGGGGCTGACGTAGGGCTATGGAGTGCACTGACATTGCTGTGGTTTTTCAGCTGCAGGATTGCAGACCAAGCTGACAAGCTCACAGGACCAGGCAAGGGAGTTGCAGAAGTAAATTTCCATTGAGCGAAGATTTTTTGAAGGCTGCAGAGTTTGTTGACATTCTTCTGCGTGCTGGAGTCGACTTCTCAGCAAAAATGGTTGCCAAACTGTTGCTCTTCGGTGCCAGGGTGGATTCAGTGGTGTTTGTTTTGTAGTGCTGATCTGATGTGGCATTGAGGATGAGCCGCGAATTGCAGTATTAGAATGGCTTGGAGCACTCTCCCAAGAAGTGTTGAACGCCTCGGCATCGACTTGTCACTTGCGTGTTGAATCTAGCTGAATTATATAGGTCAGTTATGCAGTTGCCCGATGGGCTTCAAGTTCAACTCGCAAGGCCATCATTACAACTGCTGAGCCTCGCGGCAAGCAGGGTCAGGTGGCTCCAGAAGGGTTCGGAACTCAGAGAATGAAAGAGTCATCAAGTTCTGCCATGTCAATGATGCTCATCAAGTCGAAACTAAAGGATTCCAAGACCAGTGCAATCGAGGTGTAACTTCTGGCCCCAGTATGGCAATCACGTCATTGACTGTCTCAATCAGCAAGAGCCCGGATCTTTTGAAAGATCAATGAAGAACCTCCTCTTGCTGCAGGCGAGTTCTATCAGATTTGACAACATGAGAAAATCTCAGAGCAGTGGCAGGCCCTTCACGCGCGGCTTCAGGGTTTTCCAACCAGCGGAATGGCACTGAATGCCTTCACATTGTACCGCACCCAGTCGTGAATGAAATGCATTGCTGAAGGTGTCGCATCTTGCGCTTTCGCGACGTTTTTCAGGCTTCTTCACTTGCTGAAGCCCATCAAGCCCGAACAGGCATCGACTGTTTCAGTGCGGCTCTCATTGCGACAGTCGACCTCAGCAGCGCCACCAGTGGTTCAACATGTTTCAATGATTTTAAATGGGCACAAACTCTTCGCACCGAAAAGTCTCGAAGTCGAAGTGTGAGGCTTTCTTCCCTGTTCGTGATGATGTACCGCAGCTCTTGGGGAACTACCACAAGGAGGACAGATCTCTTCGCGGACAGCCGCCGCTGTCATCGCTTGGTGTGTCAGGCTCGATTTGGGGAAAAGGAACAGATTGAGGCTGCCACTGCATCTGCCAAGAGCGCCGGAGTCTTATGCAGCTTACTGCAGCGCCATTCACGGATCCATGTTGTCATCATATTTGTTTGTTTGAGAAATTTCGATTCAGCATGTCATCCTCAGACTGGACAGAGCAATCTTTGCTGCTCCCATCCCACTTTATATCTGGGCTCGGCTCTTTACAAAGTTCAGGTTATACAGTTGCAACTAGTAACCATTATCATTTCAATCAAAGTCAAGGCGAAATCGACATTTGCGACCGTGTTTCCGCACAGAAGTGACACTATCCGAGTATCCAATGACACCTTTCAGAATCCATTCCTAATGTGAAACAGTGTTCTGAAGAAGGGGGTCTTCGAACTAAAAGAAGGGCTACTGCAAGAAACCCTTGAAGCCACAGGGCTCCCCAGCGGGTTAGCTGAACCTGCACAGGGAAGATCAATGAAGGACTTGATTTCAGTGACCCAAATTTCTACCCTGTGATTTGTGGTGCAAACTTAGGACCCAGCCTTCACAACTGCGCTGAGCGACAAGAGTCTGTTCAAGTCACAGGCCCTGCACCAAAGAAACTCAGCACCAGCACAGCTGCACGTCCCGCCAGATCTTCTGGCTTACCACAAAGGGGGTTGGCTACCTGTCACGGCCTGAGTTTGTGGGGATGGGCATGGCATGCTGAACATTTCAAGCTCAGGCTCATGCCAGTGGCGAAGGAATCATTCCATGCTTGGCAGAACCTGGCCGCCGCGATGTACGAAAAGGACAAAGTGCCAGGCTTCCATGTCAGAACTGCCAAGGGTCAGATATGGTGCTTACTCAAAATACGGGGAGCCCCAAATCATCTAAGAGTAACCAGTTGTATACATTGTATTATACATTGTATATACTATAGTAAGAAGCCAAGCATTTTTGGGGTTAAGCAACCACCATATGATGTGACTGCAGAAATGACATCAGCGTGTGCATTGCCAGGACCGAGAGATCTCTGACGGTGCAACTCGAGAGTTCCTGCTGGCAGAGGCCGCTCTGAAGGAGTGCCATGGCAGTTTCCACAGCTGGCCGTGGCAGTTTCCACGTCAGTTTCTGGGTGACAGGAGCCACGATTCCTCGAACGTTTGGGACACCTCGTGGACTTGACCTTTAGATTCCTTCAACATGCAGCAGCAGGAGGGCAACAAGTGCAGGGCTCACGAGTTGAGACTTTGGAAATGAATTCAAACGAGGGTGAACATTTGTCTATCTATGTCTATGTCTATATCTAAATGTATGTGTAAATCAAAATCTATATCTACTCGCACCTTCTATATCTAGGTCTATACCTACTTACCTACTTCTAAATCTATTTGTCTATCTGCTGCTCTATCTATCTAGCTATCCATCTAATCAAATCATATTTAATCTAATCTAATCTGATCTAATCTAATCTAATCTGATCTGATCTAATCCAATCTAATCTGAGCTGATCTGATCTGATCTAAGCAAATCCAATCTAATCTAGGTCTATCTATATATCTATCTATGTATCTATGTATCCGTGTATCTATGTATCTGTGTATCGTATCTATGTATCTATGTATCTGCATATCTATGTCTATCTATCTATCTATCTAGCTATCTATCCATCCATCTATCCATCTATCCATCTATCCATCTATCCATCTATCCATCTATCCATCTATCCATCTATCCATCTATCCATCTATCCATCTATCCATCTATCCATC
>VSDK01027267.1:206372-233950 GCA_009767595.1 Symbiodinium kawagutii | reverse complement strand
TATCTTATCTATCTATCTATCTATCTATCTATCTATCTTATCTATCTATCTATCTATCTATCTATCTATCTATCTATCTATCTATCTATCTATCTATCTATCTATCTATCTATCTATCTATTCATCTATCGATCTATCGATCTATCTATCTATCTATCTATCTACCTACATTGGTCTATAACGTCCCATATAGCTACTAGCTACAACCATTTTTTTGGATACCACTTCAGTGTTCACCTCGGTTCCCATCAGTCCTTGGATTTCGAGGTGCCTCTGAAAACATCGGGGCTTCAACCACTTTGGACGGGTTAAAAACAGGTTAAGAATGATCGATCACTTTGAAACTGACTTACTCCAACCTGATAACTTGGAATATCATGTACTCCAACCTCCCTCTTTCCAGCCTGTATCCCTTCGAAAATAACTTTGATAACTTGGCACAGAGTTGGTGAATGACAACTGGTGTTGGCAGATTCAAGGCCTTACCACCGCCTGCACCTGGTCCGACCTGGCACGTGATGCCCAGCTCTGCCAGCTTCCCAGAGACGTATATTTGGATGTGCGGTAGGTTGGTAGCTCTGTTGGTAGCTTGGTGTTCCCAGAAGTTGGTAGCTTTCATTGGCTATACCACTCTCTCATCACTGTTTGGTGTACAAGTAGTACCGCACAAGGCGGTGGCGGAAGTTTCCAAGATAGGAGCACTATAGGAGTGTGCACTTGTGGTTGCGACAATGTGACCATCGATCTGGCCACTTGACTGGCAGCCTATCTGTCTAGCTATCTTTCTATCAGTGGATCAGTTTTCTTTCTGTCTGTCTGACTGTCTATCGATCTATCTATCTATCTGTCTATCTATCTTGTTAAAAACTTGTTAAAAACCACGAGTTTTTGCGACTTCGGACGTGAGAATGTGCTTCGCGCGCAGGCGGCGTGCCATTTTGACCTGCAAATGTGCTTGGCGCGCAAGCGTTGTGCACATTTTGGCCGCATAAATCACGAAAAGTGACGCGAAACGCAAGTGTTTTCCTACTTTTGTCTCCTGTGTTCAAAAAGTGTCAAAACATGCTGTGTTTTGACACATTTGCTTCAAAATGTGCTTCTCGCCCTGGCCGCGTGCACTTTTTCGGACATGCAACTTTCAAAACTTGTTAAAAACCACGAGTTTTTGCGACTTCGGACGTGAGAATGTGCTTCGCGCGCAGGCGGCGTGCCATTTTGACCTGCAAATGTGCTTGGCGCGCAAGCGTTGTGCACATTTTGGCCGCATAAATCACGAAAAGTGACGCGAAACGCAAGTGTTTTCCTACTTTTGTCTCCTGTGTTCAAAAAGTGTCAAAACATGCTGTGTTTTGACACATTTGCTTCAAAATGTGCTTCTCGCCCTGGCCGCGTGCACTTTTTCGGACATGCAACTTTCAAAACTTGTTAAAAACCACGAGTTTTTGCGACTTCGGACGTGAGAATGTGCTTCGCGCGCAGGCGGCGTGCCATTTTGACCTGCAAATGTGCTTGGCGCGCAAGCGTTGTGCACATTTTGGCCGCATAAATCACGAAAAGTGACGCGAAACGCAAGTGTTTTCCTACTTTTGTCTCCTGTGTTCAAAAAGTGTCAAAACATGCTGTGTTTTGACACATTTGCTTCAAAATGTGCTTCTCGCCCTGGCCGCGTGCACTTTTTCGGACATGCAACTTTCAAAACTTGTTAAAAACCACGAGTTTTTGCGACTTCGGACGTGAGAATGTGCTTCGCGCGCAGGCGGCGTGCCATTTTGACCTGCAAATGTGCTTGGCGCGCAAGCGTTGTGCACATTTTGGCCGCATAAATCACGAAAAGTGACGCGAAACGCAAGTGTTTTCCTACTTTTGTCTCCTGTGTTCAAAAAGTGTCAAAACATGCTGTGTTTTGACACATTTGCTTCAAAATGTGCTTCTCGCCCTGGCCGCGTGCACTTTTTCGGACATGCAACTTTCAAAACTTGTTAAAAACCACGAGTTTTTGCGACTTCGGACGTGAGAATGTGCTTCGCGCGCAGGCGGCGTGCCCGTTTTGAGAATGATGAGTCATCAAAAGAGCTCCGAGCATGTAGCGTTTTTACGATTTTGACTTCCAAATGTGCTTCGCGCCTAGGTTTTTTAACGATTTTTGCACACACCTTCCGCCACAGTGCTCCGCACCCGCCGCTTTAGCGAGGTCCCCTTCTGGACCCTCCTGAGGCACAAAACCTTGCAAAACACAGCATTTCGCGACTTTCCTAACATTTTGGCGCGCTCGCATTCTCATCTTTCGCACATCTCATCTTTCACACATCTCTTCTTTCACACATCTGCTCATGCGATCTGCCCTAGCTGAGTTGTCCATATTGTCGGAAGTTAGACTTCTAAACTTCCTTCGATCAACTTTCGATCAATCCCCACTTTTTCTCATCTTTATTCCAGGTTCTGGAGAATGTTCTGGAACTTTGCGACCTCTACCGGGACAGGGAAAGAAAGAAGAGTGCGCCCTTGGGAAGTTCAAAGCATTGGCTGTGCTGCACAGATGGTATTGAGTCTGTTGCAAAAAATAGTGCTTCATAGCGGTCCTGTGTTGGTCACTATATCGACTAGTGCCCAAACAGAGTCAACTGTATGTAGTTTCGTCCCTGATCTTTTCTTCGCAAGAAGGGGCTGGTCACTTGAAGGTCCCCAGCTCGCCTCGCCTTGGATACACTTCTCACTCGCGTGCAAACACTGATAGCAGTATTTCTTCAGCAACTGATCCGAAAATGGATTACGCATAATATACAGTGAACTCTCAGTTGCCCACTAGCTGTTGCCAACAAGCCGCGGGAATCGCTTTAGCATGCTCTGGATGCGAATCACTACACTAGCATTTCTTGTGTCCTGCTGTTGCCAGCCTTCCGTTGCCCAAATACTGATACTGCCTCGATGCGAAGCGTCCAAAAACGTCGGCTCGGACACCATCGTTGTAGCCTTCAAGACATGTCTACAGTTGAAAGCGAAGAAGCACATTTTCTACAGACACAGGCCTTCTGCAATTGGGCATAGGTTGTGAAAAATGATGTCCCCTTCGGTCCGTTGCCCGAGCCCACTTGTTTCGATTCCACACCCAATTCAATTCCCCACATCTTACAAAATGCACCCACCTGGGGGGATGCCTGGCAGCCGCTACCTTTCGTTTACCCTCGGTACCCCTAGGTACTGGTACTAAAGTAACCTATGATATCCCACGATCGAATTGTCATCCGGAATGGTCTTGGGGTGCAACCCCATTAGTCTAGTGGATATACCCAATTTGCGGTCGGCTTTGTCACAAGTGGAAAGCCAGTTGAACGAAAAACACGAATGCAATTCCGACGAACCTCGGAAGAGCCTGAATTGAGAGTCGTACTGCTCAGACTCATGCTATCACTTGTGAGAGATGACAGAAATCATTACAGATCCATGTCCTGAGTGTCCTGTGTCCTGCTTGCAGCTGCTGGTGGCATTCCCACTGGACTCTTCATCCACGTGGATCCCGACCCGGTCCTCACCACGTTGTGCGTCGTGGGAAGCTCAGGGCGCGGGGCCATGGCAGGGCACGACACAGCTCTCGGTGTCAGGTCATGGCCTCGGAGGACCACGTGCGCGATCCATCTCTGCGAGGGCGGGCGGTGGAGCACTCAGATGACTCAGATGAGATACGACTTCCCCCCACTGAGGACTTGGTGGTTTCTCACGCCACAGGGGAACCCCAAATCATCCAATATCAATCATTTTTGGGAATTGGAATCAACCATCCATTTTTTGGGCTTGCTCTGGCTTCAGAAGCCCCCACTTGGTAAGCAAAGCTTGACAATTTGAGCACCTGAACATTGGGAGTCAAGCGCTGATGACCAAAAGAAAGCTCATCCGTAGCCATGAGCAAACATTACCAGTAACGACCACAACCTCTGTCTGGGTTTCTCAAGCCATAGGGGTACCCCCGAAGATGGATGGTTGATGAACACACATGCTTAATAAAGGATTATCTTGGAGTACCCTTATTTTGAGAAATCGCCTAATGATCGACATTGATGAACAAGCTTCATGACCAACCATTATTGATCATGATAGTCAACGATTTCAAGAGCATGAAGCGTCACCGTTATTGACAATTCGTGTCCATGATTGACAACTGTTGTAAACCATCATGAATAATGAATTAATCACTAGCAACAATATGTAATATTCACCATTCATGCATGAATTAACTTGAATTCACCACTGGCCCCAACACCATACATCAACGATTACATCAATCGTCTTCGATTTCTTTACCATGGCTTCGCCTAGGTGAAGCTCTTGCACCGCCTTTGCTTTGCCTTTCGCTCTTGGCGGGACCGGCGGGGACCGGCGGCCTCGGCGGTCTCGGCTTTCTGTGGGTCAGTTCCCTTAGTCCCCCTGGTTCCCCCCATCATGAACTATTGAGTAACTATTGTTTTCCCTGTTATTGTTGGTGATTATCCTCCACTAGTTGGTTGGTCAACTGCTTGACCCATAGCCATATCAATTGATGGCTGTTGCCCATACCCACTGACCATGGCCTATGCTCCTAGAGATGACCCGGGAAAATCATCGCAACCATGGGGACCAAGGGGGCAACCCCATGCAGGACAAATTGAATCATCCTCCGCTGGACAAGCAACTAATTCCCTGCTTGGTAAATGCCGATGTCCTCAGGATTTGAGTTTTCTTTTTGGACACATTGATGAACTGCATCTATGGACAGCGTCAACGCGTAAGATCCTCTTCACCATGGGCTCTTGGCATCCCAAGGTCTTTATTGCTGTCGAGAAAGCGATTATGAGCTACTACGACCTGTCGTACAGATACAAATACGAGGCAGGTATTGATCGATGGCCTGGTTTGTCTAGGCTGTGGGAGCACGGAAGAGTTTGCATGATGGTTTGCCAACACATGTTGTATCGCCAAAAAACAGGTGATTTTCCTCCGCAACAGACGGTGGGCAGCGCTGGTTTTCCTATGAATCATGGCAATCAACTTGGATGGTAAGTAGGTACCCACCTAACTACCTGCCCACCTACCCACCCACTTGAAACTAGATACCGCCATGGACCAGTTGCCATCGCTGCTCCAGTTGCGCGTTCCTGTCATGGACCTCTTCGACCTGACTCTTCAGACGGAGGGCCACAGAGAGGCGATGGGTTTTTCGTTGATTTTTCTCATCGCCTTTTGGGAGCCCTTTGGGAGAATCCGTTTGGGGGTCAAACCATAAGTTGGGGGTCCCCAAGTCCTGGCTTAAGAAACCACTTCCCTTTGCGAAGCGTTGATGCTTTGCATGGCCCAATTGCATGGCAAGACCTTTCCCCAAGGTGCTGGACCAATTTATCAAAGGCGAAGGCAACGACAAGTTCCTCAAGGCGCTCGGGGAGAACCTGCGACGCGTGGCTTGTCCTCCATCAGATGGGTCACTATCCCGACACTTCTCATGAGTTTCATCTAATTGGTGTCATCCTTCATCCTTCATCCAGTTGCTCACTTCATTTGAGTTTCATCCTCGATTTGCTCTGTCAGTTGCTGACGCAGCTGATCAATGACAGCAACTCTCAGATAGAAGAGGCGATCCGAACTGTCAAGGACTGAAGTGATCCAAAATTGGATCCAGACTGCTTTTCGAACACCTGTCTCAGCAATTTTTAGGGAGGTTTGGGATGGTACTGGTTGGAATGTTGGGAACGGGCAAACGCTTTTGCATGTACTTCAATGTACTCCCCAAAACAGCAGGGTGAACCCTGCCCGAGCCTGGCACAGGAGTATCATGAAAAGCAGAGCCAGGGCATCAACACAGATCCTGCTGGCTCCTCAGCTGGGGTTGCCACGGCCACCAAGTGGTGGTTTCTCAAGCCATAGGCGTACCCCCAAAAAGGATTGTTTATTGGTATAAATGGTTGATACTGGATGATTTGGGGGGATCCCCTGTTTCGAGAAACGCCCAAGTAGCAAAAGTGATTGAGTTGTTGTAGATCAACATCCCTACAAACCACTGACATGTGTTGCGAATGACAGGCTGCTCGGCGACATGACGAGCAGGCTGGCCTTGCGGGTGTGCTGCCAGTTGGCAGATCATTTGAAATGAGCAGTTATATTTCCCCAACCTGCCGGATTGATTTTTCCCAGTGAGGTTTATGTTTTTTTTTTTTACCCGCAGTGGGCAGCTGGTTCTCAATTCTAGAAGATAGGAAATGGCCTCATTTCAAAATCTTTTGTTTCATCCGCATTGTCTTCTCTTAAGTTCTCTCTCTCTCTCTCTCTCTTGTTTCCCACCTGCCTCGCGGTGCTTCCAGTGAAAGATGTGCATTCTTCTCACTTGTCTTTCCACTTGTTTCTATTTCTTCTCATCTGAGAGACCCCTCTCATCCAAGAGACTCCTCTCGTCTAAGAGACTCTTCTCATCCAAGAGACTCCTCTCGTCTAACAGACTCCTCTCATCTAAGAGACTCCCGTGCAATATGATCGGACTGTCCTTCACTTGTCTTGAAGCTATCTCCAAGCTGTCTCGCATTTCCATCCCAGCCATTCGCAACACGTTCTCGCACTGCACTCATCAGTGCCTTCTTTTGAGCCAATGTTGGCACCAAGTTGGGTGGTGTTGGATCCATTTGGACCTCATAGTAGTATCCCTAGTCCAATCCAATTTCTTGGTGATTCTCAAAAAAGACATGGTTCCAAGTGTTCCAAGCTCTAGAAAAAAAGCCATTCTCCTGATTGTCAGACAGAATCATCTGATGACAAGCTACCCTTTGCAGAGCCAATTTGGGCCCTGTTTCCTTTTTCAAAGATCTTCCAGCACAACCCCCCAAGAGGACCCCCCCGACAGTTCGATGCTCAGATTCCGGCAGGTCTTGGAAGATGACCGAACAGGTGATGGAGACGAAGCGGAGGATATCTATCGGAGAAGCCGCATGAATTACAAGGAGCGGCGCCCCCGCCATTCGCGTCATCCGTTACCGTGAAACTTCGCAGGCCAAAGAAGACCCAGGGGAAGCCCTTTCTCTGTGTCACAGGGCTCTGTTCAGTGCTCGGTGCACAGGAACATGCGAAGAAGTACTTCGGCCTTGCTGCGAGGCAGGGAGTTGCAACTTGCCTGACAAGTCGTCTGACAACGTCACCCAAGGACCTGGAAGCAGATGTGGCTCCTCTGCAAGCTTTGCGCACCAGTTATTGTGGAGGGCCCTTGCCTTACGGATTTGCAGCTTTGAGCAGCGAAGCCTCCACTGTGCATAGACCTAGTAGGTAGGAGGAAGGCTGGAGCCCATGCTAGTCAGGCAGTGTGGAGATGACTGGAGACTTTCGATGTTTTTCCCCAGGTAGCTGCAAGCTATATATATAGTGGTTCTTACTTCCAAAAGAAAGGGTCTTTTTCATTTTTTTCCGTGCTCAGGCAGAGCTACGCTGGAGCAACTCTTGCATTCGTCTCTGGACGCGCAACTGGCCATAAAACTGCTTTTGACGTGGTTTCTTGTCAGGGTTCTTTCATATTCTTTCCGTCCCCCAGTCATTACACACCTTTGTAAAGTGCTTGATCTAGGATCAGCCGAATGCTGTGCACTCAGGCAGTTGCACTACCTTGTAGGCTGGCCCGGCGTTGCTGAGTCCAGATGTCATTGAAAATCACAAGTCTTGGGACCCAAAAAGACAGATTCAGAGCAGGAAATATAGTTAGCCACAGTCAGCAATCCAGCTTTCGCAACAGTTTCTTCTGATTTTCTCCAGCATCTCCAGCATTTTGCCAACAGATTTGAGTCCTAGTTTCTCCCTACCCAAGTCTCGAGGCCCTGAGATGAAATCGATCAAGGCTTCTCCTCAAGAGTACGATGAGTTGGGCTTCAACCCTAAGGACAGATGGGAGTCCCTGGAGGATGTCCTCGTAGTTCTTCCTAGCTTCACGAAGTATCACACATGCGGCGGAAGTATGCTGAAGTATGCGATCATTTGGCTGTGGGTCAAAACGCTGTACCCCTGGTTCCCCTATCATTAACCATTAGTTTCCCCATAGTTTGGTTTGTTATTATCCCCCTCTACTACTGGTTAATATTGACCCATGGCCATTTGTGATCATTTTGATGCGTGACAGTTGACTGGACAAGGAACTTGTAAAGCAGATTGCCGAGAGCTACCTTTTCCTCGCACGAGCCAACAAAGATGAGGTCCGATGCCTCGTCCGATCTCTTTTGTTCGTCTTGAAAGTCCTTAGTCCAACTTCCCAGCATTGGAGCCAGGATGCTGCCATGGGTGCTGTGTAGACTGTGTGCTCTGCGGGTGCTACCGGGTGCCTGTGCCATGGGTGCTGTTCAACGAGTTTCCGTGTATCGTTGCCGCGGGTGGTAGACCAGAAAATGCACGCTGGATTTTTTTCTTGCTATCCTCCATGCTTCTGCGATTCTATGCAATTTTGCTATGCACCTGGGTGAGTTGACAAGATTTCAAGAATGTGTTTGTGTCGGAATGACAATGCTGTGAGTGCCAGAATGCAATGGCTGCAGGTTGTTCGCGTCGTTGGAAAAGACGAGAGATATTACAGCTGCTTTACTCAAATTGGGTCAGCGTTGAGTGGTGTTGAGAACAGCAGGAACGATCTTTTGTGTGATGGATGGTCTCCCAGGGCCTGCCACGTTCAGCAAAGCTTGTAGCTTTGTAAGGACTGACTTCACAGATGCTTAGACACGCATTTTCCGCCATAGCTTGGAATATGTTGTATTTCTGCAGTGCAGCAGGAAGTATGGCCTTCTGATGGGTAAAGACGTCGAAGACTTTGATCATTTTTGCAAGGACAGGTAAGACGGGTTGGTGTCGAGGCATGTCGGAAGTTCCAAAGAAAGTAAGTAAACCAGGGACTAATGACTGAAGCTGATGTTGGGCCCACCTTGGAGGCTCATCCACTATGGCAATCGACTATTCTTGTTGGGCCCACATTGCGGAAATTGGGCTCGATGTTGGGACCCAATTGGCTCTCTCCGAAGCTGTTCACCAGTTCTCATCTGCAATCACTTCCCTCTTCGAGACCGTTTTCGGTCTCCATCGGGCGGTCATTTTGGGCCCTCTCCATACCCCAAGCGACGCCAAAAAATGAATCATTTTTTGCCCAATACAATATTCTAATGTCCTCTCACAAAAATTTGATTCCAAAATGAATAGTCTGAAAATCTACACAATATTGAATAGAAATGGCCCAACCGCTAAAGATACTTGGATCTTGCTGGTGATGGCACCAGATACGACGAGGAGCTTGCAGAGCGAGTGTCCCAGCATCGTGCAGCTTTTGATGAGGACCAAAGATCGGGTCATGTCCTGGGATCCTGGATTTTTGGGGATCCGGGGGAGGGTTGTGGAGCTTTGCCATGAGCTGTGTGATGAATGGAATCCCAATGATTTGGACTTTGCCATGAGCTGTGTGATGAATGGAATCCCAATGATTTGGACTTTGCCATGAGCTGTGTGATGAATGGAATCCCAATGATTTGGACTTTGCCATGAGCTGTGTGATGAATGGAATCCCAATGATTTGGACTTTGCCATGAGCTGTGTGATGAATGGAATCCCAATGATTTGGACTTTGCCATGAGCTGTGTGATGAATGGAATCCCAATGATTTGGACTTTGCCATGAGCTGTGTGATGAATGGAATCCCAATGATTTGGACTTTGCCATGAGCTGTGTGATGAATGGAATCCCAATGATTTGGACTTGATTGGGACTGGCGGTGACTGGCGGGCTGACATTCCATCGAATTATCTGTGCGAGATCATGGCCGACATCATGAGCGACCCTGTGATGTTCCCCCAGAGCCGCAAGGTGCGACAGAACTTTCCTAAGACTTTCCTAAGACTCAAGGACAGCGCTAGGATTATGATCTTGAGGTGTTGCTATGTCTAGATAAATTATTGATTTTCTATTTTTGTTATTATTGATTCTGCAATAAGACTAGGACGGAATCCTGAGACTTCTGAGACTTTCAAAGATTTTACGCTGATCACAAGCGCAATGGAGCAGGTTGCAGATCGTACCTCCGCTCTTCGAGTCATCATGGGCCTGGGACTCAGCAGACTGTGTAAACTCTTCAACTTAAACTTCACAAGTTCAAAACAGCTACTTTTAGAGAGTGTGTATATAGCAGTTAGAAGTTCGACATAGTTCAACTCATAGTTCAACTGAGGTAATGACAGAGATCCCTTTGCCAACACTCCAGTCAAAGTCGAGGACCTGCATGCTTTCCGGCTTGTTGGCAAGTAAGCATCTTCTCCCTTTCCACCTTGCAGCGAAATTCACGCAAATTCTCGGACTCGATGGACTCAGATATTAAAGTCATCGTTTGTCTTGCCATGTTTGGAGGACCTGATACCTCAGACCGAGCTGAAGGAAGAAATCCACAAATTTGCAAAGGAGAAGGCGCTGCCTACAGAGATCAGCCGCCTTTCCCGCACCCCAGTTATTGACGTTCTCATGCGGTTTTGTCACTTCATGGGGTTCTTCTCCTCTCCCTTGACGTGTTCACAGGGCATTGCCTTGGAGGGTGGCAACATGTTCGACTGAAGGTGGCAAAATGCCATCGAGGGAAACATAGCAAGAGCCTCGCGCAGAGGGCATATAGACTCCCCGTGTGTCCAAAGGATAGAGACAGTGCAGAGACTGCGGGAAATCTCTGCCTCTGTGTTGCTTTTGCGAGCTGCAAAGGCATGCTGCGAGTGCAAAAAGCTGGAACTCAAAGCTCCCAACTAGTTCCATGTTGCTCCTGCTTGTGGGTGAAAGTAGAAACAATCGAGCTTGCACAGCGCCTCACAATGTGCGCTGGTCAGGGGCATCACAGTTGTTCCGCTAGATGAGCGAATGGCTGTCAAGGCTCACCCGCTCGAGCCGAGAGGGAAGCACTGCCTTGTAAGTGAAAGTGCGGCATTATGCGTATGCAGCGTGTTCTTTGCAAATCAACCAAATCATCGTCAGGCTGGTGGACCTTTGAATGAGAGCCGTCTTACTGCAGCAATCTCCTCAAGCCTTTGCATTGCAGCAAGCAGTTTCCCTGAAATAAGTCACGAGATCAACGAGCTGACAGATTGCTAAGGCTGTGGAGATGTCACTGGACCACGGAGGACTCGTGTTTGTTGCAGTGTCGTGAGACAAACTGCGAAGAACAATCACAACATTATGCTCGGATGATCTTGGATGTGTGTGTGTGTGCGTGTGTGTGTGACTTCAACTTCTCCATGTCAACCGCAGGATTTGGGAATAGCTCTGGTCCTCTGTCCGAAGCTGAGTGGTGAAATCGGTCGCCGACAAGCTTGAGCTGTTCCATGTCTTGCATTTTGTTCAGCTTCTGGAAGATGTGTATGACGTGGAGCCTGCTTAGAATGGAACGATTGAGGTCACAAAAGGGATCCAGTGCAACTCCTACAGAGGCTGGGTCAAAAAGGACAACGTTTCGAAGAACTTCCATCATTGTGACATATTTGCACGCCTGAGCTAGATTTTAATGCAATTGATGCCTTTTGAAATGGCGCAGGGAGCAGAAAATGCTTGACACCCAGCACAAGAAACAGAATACATGGCTGACCCACAGATAAATGGCATGGCATTCGTTTCAGCTGCAACTTTCAGCCCAGGCTGCGGCAAAGTCTGCAGCAGACGCTGAGACCAAGGCAAATTTCTTTTTTGAAAGATATTGAACTTTCACAACTCAACTAGGATGAACAATGTCCACTCCTTCCTCAGATTCGCTGCGCGACGAAAACCAATCCCACCAGAATTGTCAGGGTCCTCGGTGTAGGACCAACTCTGATGTCATATTTTTTCTCGTAGAGTTTGGATCTTTGAAAAAAAATTGCTTTAGACTTTTGACACTTCAATCAATGCTTAAATGTATATAACCGACTTTTGGCAGTTCAGGGAACCCATGTTGGTTTGGGAGGTCCACAGAGAAAGCGAACTGGGTTCCACTGTAGATTCAGTCGTTTGGTGCGACACAAAGATAGTGAGGGTTCACATTTGCAACGAAGGTTGCACCTTTTTTAAGTCTGATTGAGGCTTGGCCATGTCACCCGAATTGGGCTTGCATGTTGCCTGACCAGCACTGGGCCCATGTTGAACGCAACTCGGAGCCAAGTGAGGGTCTCGTGGGCTATGGGGAAACTGTCTTCCGCCAATTTCTACACGTTCCGCACCCCAGCTGGCGATGAAAAACCAACGTTTCAAGTCTCAATGATTCGAACCCTGTCAAAACTGACCCTGTCAAGACTGACCCTGTCAAGACTGACCCTGTCAAGACTGACCCTGTCAAACCGGAATCTGTTGGACAAAAGGTGAGTTTAGTCCGATCAAATGTCTTTGTGGTGAATAGGCTTTTCCAGATGCAAACATTAGAACGACAAAGAAAGCAGATATAGCTAAAGCTACTGGAACTAACATTGGGCTTTGGAACAACACTCAGACCCTTCTGCGCCGGCGGATTTTGTGGCCTTCTTGGCAGTGAAAGTGGCACATGGAAGCGTTGCCTGCAATCACATAACAAAATGGAAGTCGAAGCACCGCAGGCTGGAATAGCAAAGCCTTCGGAAGGTGCAAACAGCGGAGAGACTGTAGGACAGGTTAATGAAGCCAGTCATGTGAAAGAGAGTGCCATCTCCGTTCCAAAGAAAGTGTGTGCTCGGAAACTTCAACCCGAAAGTACCTTTGCATCAATGACATGTCGCAAGCTGTGAGGTTCAGGCCTGAACCGAGAGCGAGGTGGACAGGTTGCACAAAATGGCTCAAATGGTCCTTGCCTCGAAATGAATCAATGGCACTAAGTGGCGGAAAATGTTGCAGGCCATCATTGAAGCAATGAAAATGATCAGCATCAGCAGATTTCGGTTCGAAGTATTTCACATTTGCAGCAGTGACAGTGTATCCACGAATCAAGCCGAGGGAATGCACAAATGGTTCGACTCTGTGCTCCATGCAGTGCATTCTTCGAGGCTGCAAGTTTGCTAGTGCTGCAAATTGCCTCAAATGCTTGAAATTACTACAGCTTCTCAGCTTAGCCTTTAGTGCCGCGGTTCATAGCCGCTGTTCATAGCTGTTCATAGCACTTCTTTTTTGGGCACTTTTTGGGTTCTGTTGTTTCTGAAGGCTGGAGTCGGAGAAACTTATTCCATGCAAAGAAAGGCACAAGGTGCGGGGGTGTGCTGACCTGTCACGAACAGAATTTCATACGCGTCATTGCAACATGCGGTGCGGTTTTGTTACGCCAGTTTCGACAATGCTTTAGAACGCCTTGTGCTGCACTCAGAACGACCTTTGAACAGTGTCCCATTGAAGCTACAGCTACAGCTCAAACTGTGCACAAATCATAGATGTGGTAGTTTGATTCTTTCCACACTTTGCATTGCTGGGTAGTACAGCGAGCAAGAGATCATCCTGCCTTGGCAAGGTTGTATGTTTCTGACCTGTGTCACCTCAGATTCATAAGCTGAAGCTGTACATAAGATGTGACGGCAAGTAGCGATCTGAAGCACTGATGCCAGCAGCCAAAACAGTTGAAAGTTAACGATTCTGTGGAAATGTCCTGGGATGATTATGAATATCTCTCTTGTTGGGCGGCATGGGATCAGAGCTTTTCAGGAAAAGGGAGTGTCTGATAAGGTCTCAGAGCCTTCGCTTTGGAAAGGGAATGCGTGTTTGATTGGTGGCATTGGTTGCACTGCACTGCATTGGTCTGAACTCTCAAACAAATGCAGTGAGATATTTAAGTGCATCCGTAAACATGGTTATAGGATATATATATATATACATGTATAGAGACACATATGAATATGATATTTATCATTTTTGTTGCAGCACGAGTGCCTAAAGACTTGTTCACATACATAATCGTGTGAAACACTTTGTAACCATTGCAACCGTGATGGACATGGGTTCAAGCTGCACAAGCTGTGGATTGGCCAGCTTGGAGCCCCTTCAGTCGCAGTCTTAGGAGCGAAAGCTTGGCTTTGGCCATTCGGTCAGGGCATTCTGTGGTCATTAAACACACTTTGAGTTGACTCATGAAGAGACCAGGAACACCGAAACCTTGCATAAAGGGAAGGACAAAGCAACAGTAGGGATGCGCCTAGCTGTACACGCACACGAGTGTCTGTTATGTATGCAACTATTTCTAAATCTGGAGAAATTTGTGTGGGGCCGAGGCTGATATGGCTGAATCAGAGGAGACACCAGTGGTGCTTGGCCCAGACTTTGACCTTTGGGCACAATGTATTCGATATGTCATGATATGTCCCGAGATCACTGTGCAGGTTGAGGAAACTCCGCCACCTGTCAACGGCACCGCCGTCCCGGAGGAGAAGCTTTGGAAAGCAGATCAGTAGGATTTGCTGGTCTTGCAACTGCTTACAGGAGGCTGAAAAGAAGAAAAAGAAGAAAAAGAAGGTCATGGAATTGGCTTGAAGATTCAATATGATTCATTCAATATGATTCAATGGGGAGTTTCGTTGGAGACTAGAGGAGATCGAGTTTTCAGAGCTTTTCCTTGTTCCTTTCCCCAGGTGAAGGAAGTCAAGAGTGTGTTTGAGAGCGTGCCGACGGCTTCGTCTGCAGACGTCTCTGCAACCAAAGGGGTAAGCCTCCCACTTTGCATCCTGCAACTGGTGCTTTGCGTCACTGGAAGAAGTGGCTTGGAAGGTGTGACATGTCAACATGTGTCAACTGTGTTGCCTCAAGGCTTTGGCCCAGCGTAAAAGAAAATTGTGGTGAGAAAGTGAAGACTCAGAAAACATAAGAGGGGGTGAAACATGGGTGAAACATGGGTGAAACATGGGTGAAACATGGGTGAAACATGGGTGAAACATGAGTACAAGAAACACACACATGAAAGAACACATCAGGAAAAAAGTGACTAGTCACTCTGACAAAAGTGACTTGTTCCACACGGGAGAGCCGCAGTGCACGGTGCGCATTCAGCTTCTGGAACAAAGCCTTTGTTTTGCGCGCGTGCCATGGACAGCGAGTCTTCTGATGATGAGTATTGGGGATCATACCAACGTTTGCCGCAGGCACGTGCTATCGAGACATGTCCAGACAGTTTAGAGATCTCAGTGACCAAAAATCTTCAGACTCTGGAGGCTGCTGCCCTTCAGTGAACGCTCAGGACACGTCACGCCTGCCCTACTCATCCTTGAGCACTCCGGGTATGCTCCCAAGCTGTGCCCGTTCAAAGGTCTTTGAGGTCATGCACGTACTGTGAAGGCATTTTGTTGTGGTGGAAACTAGGGCCATCAACGGCCTCAAGTGCAGCATCAGTATCCTACCCAAAGCTCTGCAAAGCTCACATTTTGAGGCCCTGCTTGGAGTGATCCAGCCTTACCTTCGAAGAAACTTTCTGGAAGCATTGGCAGCACTTCGTCAACATGCTCACAGGAGAAGTCGACACATCCGGGATCAACAAAAATTAGTGATTCACTTGGGACTTCGAAGGAGACGGTGGAACTGGAGCCTGGTGCGTTGATTTCTGCAAAGTGCTCAGCCGGATTCTGGCCAGGTCTCAAGCCACCAGCATTTTCCACACAGAAAGTGCTGTGTTACGCTGTGGAATCCGCTTGAAATTCATCGAGGTTGGCTGCCGCTCTTTCGAGCTGCATAGCCTACTTGGGGTTGGAAGCTTTGGATCAGCAAGCCTGGCACGTTGCGTGGCATGGTGTGTCTCCGTGTTGCAGTGGATGCAGTGGCAGGTCTGGCGCGCAAAATGCAACGATTCTGGGGCGACAGTTGCCCTAAAGGAGATCTTGCAGTCAGTTGTCACGTCTGTTTTTTTTGAAGAAGAAAATACATAGATGGATTGAAATAGATTAAGGAAATAGATACACAAATGAATACGAATATATATATATATATACATATGTAAACAGACATATATATATATATATGTAAATATATATGTATATATATATATGTAAACAAACAAATATATATATATATGTAAATATATATGTATATATATATATATATATGTAAATATAAATATATATATACACATATATTTATATATATATACACACATATATATATATACATACATATATATATGTATATATATACACACATACATATATACCTATACATATATATACACATACATATGTACACATACATATGTACACATACATATGTACACATACATATGTACACATACATATATGCACATGTGCAAAGGGTAGTTTTGAGAGCTTCTAAATGTGAAACAATCAGTTTTTTCTAAAGTATAAAAAAGCACTGTTTAAAGGTTACAAATGTAAAAAAGGCAGTTTTGAGAGATAGAGATTTCCTTTGAATGCAACAATTGGCCAAATCTGCACCAGGAGATTTTGACTTTGAGCAAAGAGTCCATGGAGGCTACTGTGATGACAGAATCTTTTGTCTCGAAAGACAAAATTCACGTTGCCAAAAGGAGCAGGTGATATTCCAAACGTCCCTGAAGCGGCATCAGGTCGCCAAAGCAATGCAAGGTACACTCTATGCTAACGCCAAAACTGCCCATTATCTCATATTCTGAAACACTCTTTACAAAAAATGAAGGTCAACTTTTGATAAGATTGAACCTGCTAATTTCAATCAGCTTTTTCATTGGGAAGTTGCTCCAGTTGGTTTTTGCAAATCCATTCAGGCAGCAAAGCTGGAGGCTCAGCGCCTTCATGCTCTCTCGGATTTAACACAGGACAGTGTTGTCGATGTTCTGACCATAGGTGACCAATGTTCGTCAACCTTTAACGATTCATCACGGTCATGAATGGTCAATGTATGTCATTAACGGCTTAAACACTGCGATGCCATGGCTTGTAATGGCTATCAGGGTAAGTTTCATGGCTATTTATAGCTTGATCACTTGTAAAAAATCGACCATCGTGCCCTGAGAACTTCCCTCCAGGACACACGTAGGTCTCCTGCGTTACCCCATCTTTTGGCTGCCAGAACCTGAGGAAATCCTTTGAAAAGGACATATTTCTTTAATATTCTTTCACTTATCCTCTGAAAAGACAATATTCTTTCATATTCATTCAAGCTTTCTTTTTGAATTTGACTTCTTTTCCCTTGAGGCTGCTACTGGAAATCATGGCACTGGCTACAGAACTGTGATGGTCATGGAGCAAGTTGCAGGAGCGATGCGCCAAAGATTCAAGCGAAAACAGCGCAGGCGACTGGTCATATCTTGTCGTTTTGGCGACTGGCAAGGAGAACCCTTGCAGAGGGCACTCGAGGCTGTGGAGATGTTGATTGCGGTTTGCCATGGTGGTTTCTCAAAATAGGGGACCCCCCTAAATCATGCTTTATTAAGTATTTAGGTATTGATAGTGAGAAACCAGCCATCCCTGGGGCCATCATGCAACAAGAGTTGGTGATTTTTTCTCCGAAATTTCTAGTACCTGCTACTACCTGGTGGCACGGTGAGATAGCTTCAACTCGTTTCGCAGGGTGGCCAGCTATTGATGCCGAACGGTCATCCGATTGCTCAGGCGACTTGGCTGAAAGAGGCCCATCTCCACGGAAGTTTAACATAGTTTAACATCTCAACATCTTAAAACGCGAACCGACCGATTAAAAGCCTGCGAAAGCTCCGTGAACAACCGATGTTGATGACACCGCATGAAATCTTCGAGAAAGTTCTAGGTGCCGATGTCGATCTATTCATGAAGACACTGTACATGGCTGTCTTAGCTGCTGCATGTCTCTCCAGAATTCAAAGATCTGCTGGCCCAGACTCGGCCAAGTCTCTCTTTGAGAAAGCTGCAGTCTGTATTGGAAAACAGAATGCTGTCCAGCACGTAGGGCAACAGAGAAGATCAATTCCAACGATGTGGCACAGAAGGTCAGAGTAAAGAGGTTGAAACTGCTGCTAGGCAAGTGAATATACCGTTTATGGTTGAATAATAATCATATACTTTAAACACATATAAGCAAATGCCGGCGCAAAAGCTCGCAAAAGCAAACCAGACAAGATGATGCAGAACTGAAAAGCCAAAACCCTGCGCGCGGAAGCACAGCGAAAGCAACCGCCAAAACAGAATGAGATAGTAAGAACAGTAAGAACTTTGCCAAAAGGTTTTCGTCACAGCTCATCAGTTCATTATGAACAAAGTCGGTTGGCCAAGCGAACTTTGCCAACAGGAACTCATGAAATGCAGCCACTTCCAAGGCCTTCTACTTTGTGAGTGAAATGTTGGGCCCTGAGAGCATTGGATCACCAGGACTGCAAGCCGTGCTCGGCGGTGCCCGGCTGTGCCCATTGCACGAGGCTGCAGCAGCTGGCGACGATCATGCAACCGTTGAGCAAGCGCTTTCTTCACCGAGACGCAAATTCACAGAACATACTTGTACAGGCGGAGTTCATAGATGTTGAGTGACCCAAGATGACCCAAGTGCGTACAGGAGTCAATCAGAGTCACTATCATAGTCACTATCATAGTCAATCCATGGCATGCACTTGCCCGCTGCCAGGCATCGTCAGGTCGCTATGACTTTGGTCTCATTGACTTTGGCTTGGTGCCTTCCTCAGAGCTGCGCAGCGAACGACACTGGCAGATTGGTCGCTTAAGGCCGTCGATGCGACATCCTTTAGCTGTGGTGGATGGCGCTGGCTTGGCGCGGCAGGGGCACCCCTGGCCGGTTTTTTCGAGGATGGCCCTTTCAAGGACATGCAGGTGTCAGTATCAGCATGTTGATAGACGGATATCCAAGAAGTCGTGGTTTACTCATTGAACATGACCATATTGGGTGGTTGGAGGTCCCGAAAGCTGGCTTGCTAGTTGGAGTTTCGTTTGTTTGAGATCGGAAGTAGTGGTTGTTCAAAATATCAACAACTCGAGAAATCACAATACAATTCTGACCCTGCCAATCGCTTCCTACTTCTTCTATGGACAGGATAGGGTATGAAAAGCAAGACAAGCCTCCCCCGCACAGAGACTTCGTTAGGACATCAACATCTGCCCTCGTCCCTTCTCTCTGCTCATCTTTGCTCGTCTCAACCCGTCTCCGCTTTTGTCCTCACCTGTTGAGACGTTCGCTGGCAGTAAAACTCTCCAGACATTCTGTCACTTCTGAACTCTCTGGTGAGTTAACCAATCAACCATAGCGGTACATAATACTGCGATGTTAATTCATTACTTAATTCATTGGTGAATTCATCAACATTATGATGTGAGTTGATGCCTTTGGACTGTCCTACCACACATGAAGACCTGTAGCTTTCGTTCCTTTTTGTTTTTTCTGCGTCAAGCATCACCAGGGGACGGCTTCATGGTTGAAGGATGTGCACGCGCATGCAAGGAGCTGCTAGAAGTTTTTCAGTTCATGAGACTGGGCCAAGTGGAAGCCAGGATGGCCGCTTCTGGACAGAATCTTCGTGGATAGTTTTCACTGCAGGTCCAGAGAGCTTGGCCCAGGCCACTTTTCCTGCCATTTTTAATGGCTGATGAGCTTCAAAGAGCTTGAAAGCATGAAATTGTAAAGTTGACAGCCCAGGACTTGCAGTTGGAGTACAGAACGCAAGTGGATCTCCATTCAATAGGCGCCGAGTTTCATGCTGTCTCTGTGGAATGAAACATGTGGAAACATGTGGAAACCTGTAAAAACTTGTGGAAACTTGCGGAATGATGTCTTTGTGTCGTCAGATCTGTGAGGCCTCAGTGCTCTACAGGCTCTTGTTATCCTTTCCTTCTGTGAGGAGCTGCTTCTCGTGCTCAGTGCTACAGAGCTGCAAGGGCTGAGCTACCACTGCCTTGCTGAGCAAGTTCCTGACAGGACAGTGGCTCGCATGATGACCATTGTGAGGCACCGCATCAGTTGAGGAGCCAGTGAAACCATGCCATGACCCGTCATCAGTGCAAGGACATCATGCAATCCTTGCGGGCACTTCGAGAAGCTTGGCCAGAGGCCTAGTAGGTGGTGGCTGGACTGGCGGAGCCTTTTGAGACAACATGACCGCCGCTGACCACCGCTGACCACCGCTGACCACCTGCCCTTTTGCCTCGTAGCTTCGCCTTTCAAGGACATCATACTGGTGCTATGCATCAACTTGCTGGGAGAAAGTCATTGATGCCTTCAATCGCGCTTGGAACTGAAGCTGCAGCTGAAGCAGTCTAAGTGGTGAGACGCGGCTAATGCTATTGCCATGTCGACAACTCAGGATGCTCGTGGGGAGGTGAAGGCAAAGCTACGACAGGACTAAAATACAGTCGCTTCAACCAACATCAACGGCACCCACACACGCACACACACACACGCACACACGCGCACGCACACGCGCGCACAAAAGACTCCGAGATTTTCAAAGAGCTTGAGCAGCTCCAAGTTCGACAAGCCATTTCTATCATTGCACAGTAAATGGTTGAATGTCAGAGTGCATGCTTTTTGTCCTTGTTCTACTCGTGCCGTGACAGAGAGGAGATGGTGTGCGAAACTTTTGCGGCCTACCTTGTGAAGTTGCGAGAGAAGTTGACGGAGGACTGATGTGCAACTGTAAACTTACAAGCATTGATGATTTCAGGAAACCGATGATGATTCACGTATGTTGTCTAGGTTCATGCCTCCTTTGAATCAATAAATGCCGCAGGCCGGGATTGTTCATGGAACTGTAACTTGTCATTGATGTATTGAACCTGCTGACTGAGAGAAGCGGGCATTCGAAGATAATGGACTGCGACCAAAGTAGTGACCAGTCATTTGACAGAAGGCTATCCTCACTGTCTGGGTTTTGATGTGAGCGTCGATATTTGTGGTCATTCGTGGCTACAAAACAAAGTAAACCACAGAAAGGCCACCTAAAGGAATTCACATGAATTAATCCTACTAGGGAATCAATCCTACATAGGCATCAATCCTACGCGGAAACAATCTGAAACAAAGACTGTGGCGAGTTCCGAGTTCCGCCACTGAAAAGTAGCAGGTGGAAGCTTCAACGGAGATCCCTTCATGGCAAGTCGAGTGGTTGAGGCCATTTTGGTAGACACTGAAGTTAGAGGCTATTGAGTTAGAAGAATCTGCGCCACCTTCACATATGTACACAGTATATATATATATATATGATATATTTATACATATCTCAATTCCAAGCTTTGAGACAGGCACTTTTGCTGATGATCACTCCAAGGCCCTGCTACTGAAACACAAAGTGAGCATTTCATGACCTGAAACTCGGAACAAGACTGCTCACACAAAGTGCTTGGTAATATTGGTGAGAGGCCTTGTGGGCTGTGCATTTTCCGGCAGTAGAACCATGTTTCGAGATTCTGTGTGGATTTGGGCATTGATTTTGTGTGGAAGGATGGGTCCCTTTTTGTCTTTTTTCTGGGAATGTGGGTCGGTTTTTGGGGTCCTACCTACACCACACCCCGCAAAAAACGTGTTCCCTCGCACTGATCGGCGAAAATTGTAGCAGTTTGTGCTAGGACACGGCGTTTTACGCACAAAGACGATGATATGGACAGGATCTCTCCGAGTTTCAGTTCATGTATGGAATTCTCAGAGCCCACCATTGACACAATACTGGATCTAATCAATGATGCCGATCTTGTAACAACAGAGAAAGAACACAGAATCCTCGTGACAGGTCAATGTCAATGAAACGACGCGTCCAGAGTGAATTGTGTAGATATCAAGCCAGACAAGTGAATTCAACAGAAAGCAGGAGAACAACTTCAAAACGTAGCAATGCGCGGCCTCTTGCAGTGGAACGTCATCCTCTGACTCAAAAAGTCAAGCGCATGGCCTAATCAGCAACCCATTTCTTACTGCCCTCAAGGTGACCCCTTGTGACCGCTGGAACTGCATGGCCAGGACGGTTCTGCACATCTCAGCACACAGAACCACCTGAAACACAGACGAACAGATCCGAGGAACAGGATATTAGGATCGTGTCCAAGAGGAACATGAACAAAATAGCAATACAGTGCTTGTGAACTGATATTGTAATTATGATATTATTAATAGTAGACTTTCTGAATTTTGCAAGCCGGTCCGTTTGATTTGCAAGAAAAGAATGCTCTTTGGAGTTTTTTGTCGGACAGGTTTGAAAAAGGAGCAGAACGATAACCAATCTATATTCACCCCGGCAGGTGGTTCATTGAATATGGCGGCCTTGCTTTTTTGGTGTTTGTGTATTCTGTGTCGTTGTGTTTTTTCCCCAAACAGGTTTACTTGTATGGGGTTCTTACTCCTTTGAAAAAAGTCGCTTGACTTGGCCGTATGATTTTGACTCTGTCTCCGGGCTTGCGTCCTCAGACTCTGGGTTCCTTTGGTCGCATGATTTTGCCTCTTACTTGTCTCCCATTTGCCCTTCATTTCTCTCCCACTCTGGGCCCCTTTGGTCGCGTGATTTTGCCCTTCATTTGTTTCCCACTCTGGGTCCACTTGGCCGCATGATTTCCTGTACTTGTCTCCCATTTGTCCTTCATTTGTCTCCCCTTTCAACCCTCACTCTGGGTCCACTTGGTCGCATGATTTCCTTCATTTGTCTCCCATTTGTCCTTCATTTGTCTCCCCTTTCTCTCCCACTCTGGGTCCACTTGGCCGCATGATTTCCTGTAATTGTCTCCCATTTGTCCTTCGTTTGTCTCCCCTTTCAATCCTCACTCTGGGTCCATTTGGTCGTATGATTTCCTTTACTTGTCTCCCATTTGTCTTTCATTAGTCTCCCGCTTATCTCCCATTCTGGGCCAGCTTGGTCGCGTGATTTCCTTCATTTGTCTCCCATTTGTCTTTCATTCCCGAAACAGGTTGACCTGTATGGGGTTCTTACTCCTTTCAAAAGGGTTGCTTACCTTGGCCGGATGATTTTGCCTGTGTCTCTGGGCTTGCGTGATTTCCTTCACTTGTCTCCCATTTTTCCTTCATTTGTCTTTCACTTGTCTTTCACTCCCAGCCAGCTTGGTCGCATGATTTCCTTCACTTGGCTCCCATTTGTCTTTCATTAGTCTCCCACTTGTCTCCCATTCTGGGCCAGCTTGGCCGCGTGATTTCCTTCATTTGTTTTCCATTTGTTTTTCATTAGTTTCCCACTTGTCTCCCATTCTTGGCCAGCTTGGTCGCATGATTTCCTTCATTTGTCTCCCATTTGTTTTTCATTAGTCTCCCACTTGTCTCCCATTCTGGGCCAGCTTGGTCGCATGATTTCCTTCACATGTCTCCCATGTGTCTTTCATTTGTCTCCCACTTGTCTCCATCTCTGGGTCTGCTTGGTCGCATGATTTCCTTCACTTGTCTCCCATGCGTCTTTCATTTGTCTCCCACTTGTCTTTACCTCTGGATTTGCTTGGTCGCATGATTTCCTTCACTTGTCTCCCATGCGTCTTTCATTTGTCTCCCACTTGTCTTTACCTCTGGATTTGCTTGGTCGCATGATTTCCTTCACTTGTCTCCCATGTGTCTTTCATTCGTCTCCCCTTTCTCTCCGACTCTGGGTCCACTTGGTCGCATGATTTCCTGTACTTGTCTCCCATTTCTCCTTCATTTGTCTCCCTTTTCAAGCCCCAGTCCGGGTCCACTTGGTTGCATGATTTCCTTCACTTGTCTCCCATTTGTCTTTCATTAGTCTCCCACTTGTCTCCCATTCTGGGCCGGCTTGGTCGCATGATTTCTTTCATTTGTCTCCCATTTGTCTTTCATTCGTCTCCCTTTTCTCCCCGACTCTGGGTCAGCTTGGCCGCATGATTTCCTGTACTTGTCTCCCGTTTGTCTTTCATTCGTCTTCCCTTTCTCTCCGACTCTGGGTCCAGTTGGTCGCATGATTTCCTGTACTTGTCTCCCGTTTGTCCTTCATTTGTCTCCCCTTTCAATTCTCACTCTGGGTCCACTTGGTCGCATGATTTCCTGTACTTGTTTTCCATTTGTCTTTCATTTGTCTCCTGCTTCCCTCGGAATCTGGTCCACTTGGGGGCATGATTTCTTGTACTTGTCTCCCATTTGTCCTTCATTTGTCTCCCGCTTATCTCCCACTCTGGTTGGTCGCGTCCCATTTGTCTTTAATTTGTCTCCCGTGTCTCCTCTGGGTCCAGTTGGTCGCGTATTTTTCTCACTTGTCTCCCAAATGGCTTTTATTTGTCTCTTACTTGTCTAGTCTACCGCTCTTGGTCTGGTTGGTCATATGATTCCCTTCACTTGTCTCCCATGTGTCTTTCATTTGGTTCCCGCTTGTCTCCCACTCTGGGTCCGGTTGGTCGCATTGTTTCCATCACTTGTCTCCCGTTTGTCAGGTAAATTATCAGCATTGAGATACTCTAACGTTTATCATTTCCTGTTTGGGGTCAACGCTGGTATAATTTCAATGGATTTCATGGTAAGTTGTCACGTTTGCGCCTCATTTCCCTTGATTTTCATGCCGTTATGTGCACATGCTAATAGAACCTGATTCGACAGATTGCCAACGATTCTTTGTCAGGCATTCTAGCCAGAATGACATTACTTCATGTGAGTGGCATACTTTTATCATAGCTTCATAAGGCGGCACGCAACGAACATCAGCACTTCCCCATGTCAGCGCTAGCAAATCCCCTAGGTTGGCGCTAGGTCTTTGAGACAGGATCCGTCGAGTCATTTTTGTGTTTTGGTAGGCCGTTTTTTTGCGCTAGCTCCCCGCTAGCAATCCGCTAGCAAAATTTGCAAAAAAGATGCCTGGCCAGTAGTGGCTCCTTTGGCTTAAGGCCTTGAAGTGTGAAACGATTTTTCTTCAATTTTTTTTTCAGAGGAAAGCAGATCCATAATGTGACGCGACCAGATAGCCGTCAAACAAAAAACACCAAGACAGCAACATAGTGAAACACTTTACATCCTGCTGGTAATGTTAGAGTCCTCAATTGTCAGCAAGCTTAGATCAAAAGTGAGCCACGCTAGCGCCTCAGACATCCAAACACTGCTGTTTTCATCCATCGATTCCCTCCTCAATTTTATAGAGAGCTCACAAGGCGGCACGCAAGTAAATACGAATTAACGTCAATTTTGCGTTGTGACAAACCGTCTGATATTTTATCCCCAGAAAACAGCTCTATTTCCCAGGGGTCGTTTCACAAAGTAACACTGGGGCGATTGTTTTGGGACACCAAAGCGGCCTATGTTGTCAAGTTCACGTTAAGAGAAGTGAACATCACCATGGTTTGCAAGTGCAAGTGAACGCTAACATCCCACCCCACCCCACCCCATGCCCCCAGGCAGCATCAACCCCGTTTGCAAGTGCAAGTGAGCGTTAACATGCCACCCCACCACACAATGACATGGGCTCACCCCCAACAACGTCAAAAAGCACACAGAAGTCGAACAAACACCTGTAAAACACACATTCAGATATCCACCCGTAGGCATAGTTTTGTTCAAACTTTTGTCCGTGGTACACTCTATGGCGCTCTAAAACTTGGTGCTCAGAACACCCCTTGATGGAATTGTCATCCTCCTTGGCTTTTTAGTTAATTCAGTTTCTATTTGACCTTCAAAATGTGCAGTACTAAAGCCACAAACCACGCTGTGACTCTTGCATCTCTCAGACTTTAGCGGCACTGAAAGCTGACTAAAAAAAACCCACACCCCAAACGGCCCAAATTGGGGGTGCTGAGACAAGGATATTTTGAAAAACTATGACAGCATATACATGGGTACTAAGGGAACAACGCATCAGTATATACTTTGATTATATATGCACATATGCACAAAAACACGCGCTTCTATACTGCGCAGACTCACTCGTGAGATACTAGCAATCCAAGTATGCAAAGCATGCATAACCTACTTATTAAGACATACAAAAGAGAAAGCATAGATGCATGCAAGGACACATATGCAGATATATACACAGATACATACATGGATAAGATACATCGATGCATAGATGCATAGATAGACTTAGATAGATAGATAGATAATAAATAGATAGACAGACAGGCAGACAGATAGATAGGTAGATACATGCATCCATACATAAGTAAAACCTGATGGCACATTAAATTGCACTCAGCTGAGTTTTAGTCGAGGCCAAGTGAAAGAGATGATGCTTGGGAGCAGGCCGGCCACAGCATGGCACTCGTGTGGCACTCCTGTGGCAGCTTCATTCCCCGACCAGGTTTTGCAGGTCTTGGGTGTTCCGTCGCAAACACAGAGAGGCTCTCCAAGCGCTTCAGCAATGGCTGATGAGGTGCAAAGATTCAGCATTCTTTTATGATACCAGGTTTCTGATGCATGGTGGTTTCTTAAAATAGGGAACCCCCAAGTCATCCTCTTTTAATCATTTATAGTCATGAACCATGGAATATAGTGGTGACTATGGGTGTTTCTCAAAAAGGGAACCCCAAAGTGTGGTTGGTTTACTACTATAAATGGGTGTTTCTCAGAATAGGGGTACCCCCTAATCATCCCATGTTAACCATTTGGAGTAGTAAACCAACCATTTTGGCGGTCCCCCAATTTAAGAAACCATCGAATGATTAATATTGGATGATTTGGGGGGTACCCCTATTCTCAGAAACCACCATGAAAAGCATTCTAGTAGCATCCTGAAAGCTTGTTATGCCCTGGAAGGTGCTGCGCATCGAAGCACCTGGAAAATGGGAGAGGCGAGAGAGCAATTCAACCCTTCGAGGGCATCAAGAGAATATGGGTATGTGCCAAAATAGGGGAACCAATAACCAACCAAAATGAACATTTTACTAGGCAACCATTGGTTGTTGGGGTACCCATATTTTGGCACATACCCATACAACATGTGAGAAGATGTTTATGTACAGGATATGCACTGTATTCGAAAACAGATACGCGCGTTATACACACGCACACAAATTGAATCACATGTGACAGGTGAGATCTCTAATTTCTTCGTCAAAAGAGAGCCTCAGCCACGCATCTTGTTTCTTCGCATGTCTAGCCTCCCTCCGCTGTTGCTCACGAATCAACGAATAAGTTCTCAAGAAGCACATTCCCTGTCTAAGGAGATGGCAATGCACACCAGTGCCGTTTGAATCAATGTTAGAGACTTAGCTTTGGTGGAGGCTGAAGGCAAAACTGTGGGTGACAAACGTTTGCCTGTGATTTTATTGAGGTATTGGAGGAGACTTGATGTGTGTCCGTTGACTTGAAGCATCTTGAAGCCACGGCAATGACTTTGCAAGCATGCTTTTCTTTCTGGCAAGCCTGGTGGATATATTTCCACTTTGGCTTCAGAGGGTTCCATGGAGAAAGGTTCCAGTTCCAGTCAACGGCGTACCGTTTTGACTCTGCCTGAACGAATTCGTGTTTGTTTCGGGCCCGTGGCTCCAATTGTTGTACAGTTTGGACAGCTCTGGAATTTCTGCAGCTGTTTGGTTTCAAATAAAGAGAACCCGAAAGATCAAAATCCAGTGTCTTGTTTTTCTTGCCACATTTCCCGCTATTTGCCACTACACCTTTCTCAGAATCTGCTATAGAGCTAGCAGAGCTCCTAGATTTTCGCGGCTTTCTGGGTGTGGCCGCGCCGCAGGTAAGCGTGGACTCCAGCAGTGTTCCCTCCACGTTCGAGAGTCAGCCTAAAACAAGCAGCGCAGATTGTCCCAGTGGTGCTACTGTGCACGACG
>VSDK01027267.1:177093-196411 GCA_009767595.1 Symbiodinium kawagutii | reverse complement strand
AGGAATGCCTTTGAGGACTGAACATTTTGCTTAGAAATCAAACGATCTCTGTGACTTTGGACGAAGGTTTTCACATGTTTTATTGACACTGCATCACGCTGCTGCTTCCGGCCGTGGAAGCGAGGCAGCTGTTGGGCATGGAAGGAATGCGTCTGGAACGCAGGTACGGACTTAGTGTTGACTGCACGAGCCTATTTCCAGGAGTCTAAATTCACACTTGTTTGCCTAGTAGCAACAAATCATCCAGCTTGGGACAGAGACTGGAACTTGTTGTTTATGCCGTGGTTCCACGTGAGCAACAAGGGGTGTTCAGGCTTGAAACAGTTTTGTTTTTGGCCATGCTGATGTTCATGAAAAACAAACCTGACTTCTTCCAAGCTCTGAATCCTGATTTTCATCTTCATCGCTTGGCCCTCCATCTGCAGGACCAACAATCAGTCTTTGAAAGCCAGCCCGTCAAGAGCAAGGCCGTGGTGGCGAAAAGCCATCTTTCACAACACTTCTGCGAAACTTCTGCGGAGATGTTTCTAATGCCAGGCGCATTGCGGAGCTGATCGAAATGCTGAAAGCGAGTCTGAATACGAATCCGAAGAAGAGAAGTAGGCAGCAAAGCGACTTCTGTGGCCTTTCCAGTCTCTTCTTAGAGGTCCCTGGCAACTAAGAATGTGTTGCCAAGGCAGTTGTTGTGGGACTCTATGAGGTTGTAAGCTGTTGCACGGCTGAGCTTTTGGGGTCTCAAGAGTTTACACCCAACACAGCTGCCAAAGCAGCTTAGTGTCGAAATCTTCGCAATTGGAGGTTGACACTTTGGCTCTGGCAAGAGGAGAGAACGTCAGCCGCACACCTAGACATCCAATTGGACCCTCTTGGGGCAGTCTTTGAGATGCTTTGATCGTTGTGTTCCCAGAGATCAAAATGGGTGTCCCTTCTGAATCTGAGGTGAATTTCTAGCCCCAGCTGGAAAACTCCAACTTGAGACTGCCGGGCTCCAGATCGAAACTAAGACAGCCAAACTGGTTGGACTCTGTGCACAGTCTTCCAATTGTGGTGATTGCGTTGCCTGGAGCCTGAGATCGATTCATTGTGAATTTGAGTTGGATTTACCTGGGTATGACCCAGCCTCGATCAACATAAGTAATCATCTTAATCAACCAAAAAACATGGCACACAAATCCTATACACGGTGCTAAATGATTGAAATGCTGACCTCTCACGTCTCGCAAAGGTGCGAGAACTTGAGGTGTCCTCTTTTTGCATTTGTCCAAGATTTCATCGCGTGCGCTGGATAGTTTGCTACCAGATTGCCCATCTGCTGCGCTAGACACAAACAGCTTTGGTTCGACATATCAGCATCTATCAGCCTGAACATACTCTAATTGGTTACTGGTGCTTGCAATTTCAGTAGAAAGCAAAGCAATCACGGCAATTTATCATGATTAATGACATTTAATGACTAACATATGTTGACATTGGTTGTTCAAACGCCGGCCCTTGTTGCATAGCCTCTTCGAGAGAGGCTAGTAGCAGCAGTTAGCCAAGTGCCCTTCGCGTGTGAGAGATCGACCATAGACGCACAATGTGCAGATGGTGTGATTGCCAGGGGAAATGAAAACTGAGACAGATGCTGCAGTGGACTCAACTCTAGAGATACTGGTACTGGCATATTTGAGACAGGGCTGCTGTACACTTTGAAAAGGAATAAAGCAGACAATGTCATTGGTCAATTCACATGGTGAGTAATGAATGTAGTGAAACACGAGTGTGATTTGGCCCTTGAATGTTTGCATCAGGATCCCGCAGCAATACCTCACTCTCATGACCTGTGTGAGAGAATCCTTTTTTTGTCTTCTTGTTGCTTGTTGCCAGAGTTTGCGTGGATGTTTGGATGATTGGACTTGCAAAGCAAGAGAAGTAGGCATGAAACTTGGCAGGGTTTCCGGTGGATGTGGGTCGAAGGCTTGACGTCTTTTAGGGCTTCTCTTCGAGGTTTAGGAGAATTCACGCATGTTCACGCTTCAGTTGCCGCAGCCACACTGGCTTAGCAAACTTTATGTATAGAAAAAACCTCTTTTGGGAGGATCCCCACCCATGGCGTCGCAGGTGACAACACAAGAGACACTTGCGGACACAACGGACCCATGAAGATTCGGCAGAACAGCTAGAGCTTGTTGAGCGTTGAGCTGTCTCTTTGCGCGGCAGGCACGGCAGAGAAAAGGTAAAGTTCCAAACAACCCACCTGAGATAGATGTCGACCTGCCCGTACGCGCCTTATGTACCAACATGTACCATCTTTCATTGACAGAGTTCAACATATGCAGATGGATCGCCGCTTTCAGTTGTCGTCAGCTCTGGGATAGTTGTTGTCAGCAATTGGCTTATCAGTCATCAGTTGCCATTGCCTTATCGAACGGTCTGTTTAGCCACAGAATTCTGACCCAGGAGTCATCAGTTGCTCGGTTTGCTATGGCGCAACCAACCCCAAGGCTTTCGGAGACTTGGTTTCGGGATTGAGAACAGATCGATTTGGATCAACCAAGATGAAGCGTAGGAGCTGTGCCAGAAACCTTAGCTTGTTGGCTAACTGCATTTGTTTCTTGTCCAGTTGTCACCCGAAGCAACTACATACCTATTCAAAATCGGGCCACCGTGGCAAGTACAAGTGAGGTGTTGAAAACTTGGCAGGTCGACTTTGGGGTCACCTTTGACTTCACATGCAACGTACAAGAGGCCTGGCATGCAATGTGGTGGTTTCTCAACTCATTGGGGTATCCCCAAATCATCCTTTGTTTCTGACGTCATAGGGGTACCCCCACTTATCATCCAGTTTATTCAACATTTATAAGTAGTAAGCCGACCATAGCTTTGGGGCTCCCGTATGGCTTGAGAACCCCCCCATGTGAAGCTTCGCTGCTGTTGGCAAAGGATGACCCACATGGCAGGTCAGGTGTGGGTGATCTAGGAGCAGGCCCTCGACGGCACATTTCTTTGTCCCAGGCGAGGAGTCGCGTATGTTTTCCGGTGAGGAGACAAAATTAGAGTCAATTGCTTAATTAGATTTAATTAGTCTATCTTAGACTAAGTATAGTCAAACATCAACCATTAATTAGTCTATCTTAGATTAATTATAGTCAAACATCAACCATTCTGAAGCGTTACATGGAGACGTGTTTTGTCGATTTACTCTAAAAACGATAGTGGATGGCCTAAAAACGATACCCCAAAGAAGTACTCCCAAACTTGGAAATCGATAGGGGACGTTCTAAAAAATCTGTGAATACACCTCCAGCAAATGATTTTGACTCTGCCTCATTGATGTTACCTCAGAATACCTTAAAATATCATCGAAACGATTTGAGAAATGCACAACATTCCAGTTGCATTGCATTCCCACAGTTTCTGTGCGCAAAGAACGGTACCGGAACCGGGAAGGCCACGGGACCAGTCACAACGATGGCGCGCCCTAGGTAGAACTGGTGCCATGGCTGTGCTGCATGGCTCCGGCGATTGCTTTGTTCGCAACGTACTTTACGGCAGGGAGACTCAGAAATGGCCGCAGTAGGGGGTTGTGACCAGGAGAATTGGTTAATAATAGTGGATCAGAAGCAACAATACTAGTTAAACAGCTACTATTTGTTGGTTTCTCAAGCCATAGGGGATGGGTACCTTAAAGCCTTTTACTGCTATGAATGCTTTACAAACTGGATGATAACTGGGGGTAGCCCATGACTTGAGAAACCGCCATAGGATCTTTGAGAGAGTTGCTGCTGTTGCAAAGGACTGGTCATTGCGTGCCACTTTGAGGTTCTGTTATCGGTGCTCTCTTCCACCTTCCTCGCAGAGATGGTGACAGCCGTCCTGACCTTCATCACGTGGCTTTGGATTAGCAACCTTTCGTTGGCAAGTTTTGCGGGTGTCTTCAAGATGAGACAGGCACAGGGTGCACACGGTCGTGCACACGAAGTGCTCACGGTTTCATTGTCCAACCTTTGTGGGGATGCCGCGGCAGATGCCTTAGGGTCCACAGGTTTCAGAAACAGAAAACTCAGCAAAGGTAGCTGCAGGCTCAAGACCCACCTTTCGCACATATGGTTGGGCATTCTACGGTTCAGTTTGTAATGTTTAACCTTCTGCATTTGTTTCTTGCAGATTGCGACATCTCCAGCGCCCCGATTCGGAAAGGTGTTACTTTGATGATTCTCAGCAAAAAGTAAAAAGTGAAATGGTAGAGTATGCATGTATGGTAGAGTATGCATGTAACACACATTTTGGTCGGTCTGGGGCAAGGGATTCAACTGTTTGGGCTGGACCAATGTTCGGCTGGGTCTTGGAATGTTTTTGATGACATCCACTTGAAATAATTGTTACACCGGCACCCCAGATAGAACATATAACATATACTTCCAGGTGATAAGCACGTGAGTTCTGCATCCTGCACAGCATCATGCACAGCACCCTCCACCGAAAAGTTTGCCGACTAGCACCCTTTCTTTTGGAAGTAAGAACCCCTATAGCTTCCAGCTATCTGGGAAAAATATCTCGGCACCTTTGTTGCCGGTTTCGAAGTTATCAGATTTTTGATTTGCCAAACAATTGTCCCTCATTTCTACCCTGATGCGCATGTGAACCAGCCTCAAAGAGTTGTCAGGCTGGGCAAGTGGATTGGCACGCTTTGCTACAAGAGATGCCAGCGGAGGTTTTCATCTCAGAACTCAGCATGTTGATTGTCTCTCTACTGGCTACCATCCATAATCACACCTGGCCCCAGTGCCGTTCGCACGTGTGCCCCTTCGCTAGGCTAGAACAGGAGTGAAACACATCGTGCTTCTTCCGAACTATCTGGAGAGCGAAAAGATGATGAAGGAGAACTACGATTGCACAGACTTCGAAACATTTTAGTTGAACCTTTTCTGAGAATCACCAGCGTCAATGTGGGACACCAAAGAAACAGCCCCGCAGGAGACCTTAGACAACTTGGCACGCAGCCGTTTAGCGAGATCCTGCGTACATGTTGTGCTTGCTATGGAGGTTGGTTTGACAGCTGTTGGCTGGGAGGGAGCGGGGCTCGGAGCCAGGGGTATCCTTGTAGCCCTTTGGAAGTGGGAGCCAGTTGGAGCTACCAAGAGTGCCCGTTCACCACATGGTAGTGAAAGCAAAAGTTGAGAAGTTTGGCAAAAGAGCTTCCGAACACGGGAAACTTGACAGGCAAGAGAAGGGCAAGCTGGCCGGGATAAAGCAGAACGCATAATGGCAGCGAAGGACTGAACTTGTCCAAACTTTGTTCTGTAGCAACGAGGATTTGATATACGGATGATATATCAAGAATTCAAGACCATGTCCGTAACAAATTCCATACTGTTTATCTTGATTGTTATGGAATAAGATTTATCGTCAAACAGTATGGAAATTTATCTATATTGTAACATCAAGGTATTGATTTATCATGTTATCTACTTTGATTGTCCATAACCATTTCCATACTGTTTCTCTTTACATTTCAAGATATTTCTACAAGATATCAATTTTTTGTTGTAAGAGTTCAAGACCTTGTCCAGCTGCTCGTGGCGCCAGAAACATCTCTTTGCGGATATTTTTGCGACCTACCATCCCCAGGTTCCATGCACAGCGAGTCACATGCAGTGCAGCTGCTGTTTCTCTTGCGGTTTTTCAGTTGTCCCTTGGTCACCAGGGACTTCCTGGAGAAGTAGTTGGCAAGTCCTCCAATACACAGTGGGCCTTCAGAGAGGTGCAAAGTTGGGAGCAGAAGATCTCCTTTCATCTCCTTCTATCTGCTCGCATAATTTCAATGGATTTCCATAGATTTCCACGGGCTTCCATAGAAGGAAAGGTTAATGTTCTTTGAGGCTCTCCGAAGATATGGGACATCGTTGTCAAAGAAGGATTTGTTTGATTCTGAGACGAGAGAGTAGAGTTCGGAAGCTACTGGAAGTGCAGGATTGTTGAGCCGGGTGAGCTGAGGTCTCGTGTATTCCTGACTGTGGCTGATGCAGATACCTTGTTTCAAGCTTGGAATGTGTCGACTTTCAGTGCTGCACTGCTGCAATAGAAAGCATGCAGAATGCAGCGAATGCCAAGGCTACATCCGCAGTACCTGAGTGCTATGACATATCAAGGCGTCATAAAATAGAGCCGTGACAGGAAAGAGTACTTTTGTGAGATGGAAAGTTGTGGAAAGTGGTTCTAGTTTAGACAACGCAAGGCCTTTTGATGGACAAGGACGAACGCTCCTGGACAATTTGGCAGCCGCCAGTGCTGCTTGTGCGCCATTTTCTCTCTCTGCTTGTGTATGTTTGCTGTGCCATTCCTGCCACGATTCTTACCCGTGTGCCACTGGCTGCCAGGTACGTAACATTTTTTCGGTTCCAGCTCTCACACGAACCTCTTCACATGCTGCGTGAACAGCCAGCAGAAAGAACGTTAAGTCAGATCTGAAATGTTTCAAGAAGTGGCAACAGCAAAGAGTTGGCCATTTGATTGCCGAGGTTGATTTTCGAATTGGCAACTCTTGCAAGCCAACATATTTTCCCAGCCTTTGCATACTCTTCGTGCCCCAGTCAAGGTAGCATGATCAAAGATTGCATTTTTGACTTGCGAGAAGATGCAGTAATAAATGATGTGCAGACGCAGCAAGGGCTGTAGCTTAGAAATGCAGCCTTTCACAAACCACAAAGTGGACGCACCAGGTACTCGATGACCTTGGCGTTGGCCTCTCATCCCGAAGTGGATGGGTGGGATGCTGATGTGATCGCAGAGGACAGTTGGCCTCCGAATTTCGGGTGCAAAATTGCAAGAGCACTCATGCATGAGAATGCATGATATACACATACAATCACATACAATCTTATACAATCACATACAATTACATACAATCATATACAATCACATGCAATCACAGGCAATCACATAGAATCACATCGAATCACAACCACATGTACTAGTCGACAGATATGATGTAGATCTATACTTATGCATATAATCTGCATATTTATGTTTTAAAATTATCTCGGCAGGAGACCCCAAACACTGTGGGGGCGTAGGAATTGTTAAGACACGCAGTATGAACACAAACTTGATCTCTTGGCAAGGTCATTGTAGGAGATCTTTGTAGAAGGTCATTTTACAAGGACGATCACTTGGAGACTTGGCCAGAGCCCCAAACACGGTCTCCGTAGAAGATCTCGTGGCAAGAGCATTTTCGGAGAGGCAAGATATCTCTCCATAGAAGATCTCTGCAAAGAAATGTCTCTAAGCTACATCTTTGAGCTAGGTCCATACATAAGCTCTGTAAGGAATCATCGCTGAAAAAGACCTTTTTGGAGGGTCTCTTTGCAAGATCTCTTTGCAAGATCTCAGCAAAAATCAGCGCGCGGCCCAGACGAGAGCGATCGGACGTGCGCAGAGTCCGCAGAGGGTTGCGCGAGCGAAATGAAAAGTTGCACTGTGCGCAAGCGGGATACATAAAAAGTTAAAAAAGGCAGAGGTATGAACGTCACTTGCTGTCTCAGTGCCACTGCCATTCGCGATGAAAAGAAAGTGCTGATGTTGAAAAATATTCACGACAAACCGAGGCATAGGAAGTGCTGCGCATGTCACGCAAAATGATCTCGAAATGGCATGTGCAAAAATGACGACGGTCTCACAAAAGGAGCCTATCGAGCTCTTCAGAAGAATGTTCAGGGTCATGAAATGCCGCGCTTGCCACAAAAGAGTCATACTTTTCGGACAAGATGATTTTGTGCGAACCTGCCAACTTTAGTGAAACATCTCAGAATCGACGACGGTTACAAGCTTTGCAACAATGTACAATGCCCGAAAAAGACAAATGGGAGCTTTACCTTGCGCCTGCTACGTAAAATGCACTTTTGACGATAAAAAATCGACGCGGCACGCAAACAAGAACGCCGGAATAGAGCTCTCCTGGAACGCGTTTCGTGCTAGACTTCGAAGGAAGAAAGTTTTTGACATAGGGGTCGGGGAATTGGCCGCGCCCAGACGAGAACGCCTGAGATCTACATCCTCCTACGGAAAGAACCCTTTCAGTGCACACACTGTTTGGGATGTTTGGGGAAAAAGCTGGGACGATTCGATCGTAAGCCAAGATGCAAGTCATTATTCTTTGCCATTCTGCCATGGTTCAAGCGGCTGGGCAGTGGAAGAAATCACAAGTTGTTCTGACAATGACTGGTGGGAGGACCATCACATGTACTGCAAGTGCTACTTTGCCGCTCTCTGGGAACTCTCGCATGCCAAAAAGGCCAGACCTGCGAGAGCGTCAAGCAGCCACCAGCATCGTAGGGGGCACACTTTGCACATTGGTAAAATCTGTTTCGTTTGGTTTCTGACACTGCTCATTTGGGCAATTTCTCTCCAGAGTTTGCCAGGAACATGTGAAGAAAGCCGGCGAGGGCAATGATACCATCCATCTGATTCCACAAGTAAAGGCCAGGTCTCTTTGCATTCAGACCAACTGACTTGGTGTATGGCTGTGCTTTTGTGAGGTGCAGCCAATCTTTTGTCCTGTCCGAAGCTTTGAAAACTTTCAGACTTGGCTCAACGCAGAGCGTGACCAGTCTCTGGGACCAAGGCAGTGTCCTATTTGGTCGAGTCAACAGATGGCTACATGGCCTCGTTGTATGCGCGATTTCAGCAGGCAGGATGAAATCGGAAATCACCAGTGCTGTGAGGTCGTATCTCATTGCATTTCATTGTTGTTGGGGCGAGGCGCGACGTCATACTCAAGGCCTTGTTGAACTTGGCTACGTCCTTCAGCGGCACTGGTGTATTTTTGGGAAATTTTGGGAATGGGAGAATGAACTGGACCGCCTGCGACCACCTGCAACACAGTGCAGCTTCTTTGGTCGGTCCCGAGGTGTTTCTGCAGTGGTTCCGATTGTCATCTTCCGTGGGATTTATGAAGATTCCGTGGAGGACGTTTGATCACTCAGTTTCCATCAATGGCTATGTTGTTCTTGTTGCCATTGGGGTGCCAAATAATGATGAGGAACAGGAAAGACGAAGTTTTTTGATTTGGTATGATTTGGTACTATTTGGATTTGACACAGATTTAATTTGATTTATATAGTTACATTTGTGATGATTTTGACCTAGCGGTCGCAGTTCACTGCACAACTCTTCACCCTCTTTTCAATGTTTGCTTTCCACCAAAGTTGCAGTGGTCTGAGGCACTTCTCCATAGCGATGATCGCTGCCAAAATGCACACGATCCACGTGATCGCTGTTGCCCAGTGTTTTGCTCTGATCCTCTTGACAGTCACGCAAGTTCTACCGAGGCCCCCACTTTGTGACAAGTTTGGCAAGCAAGAAAGAGACGAGAGAAACACATGGGGGGTTCTCAGGTCATAAGGGTACCCCGCAATCATCCATTCTAAACCATTTACGTCAAAATAAACCTGGCATTTTAATACATTTTTTGGGTCCCCCATTTTAACAAGGACATGGCATTTAATAGTAAGTCATAGTAATCAACCTACCAGTCTTAGGGGTCCCCCCATGTTTAGTCTCGCACATGGAAACACCAGCGACGTGCTGAGCGCACGTCTCGCAGGGCAAAGTCCTTTGTCGTTTGGATTTTGGAGGGTCGTGTCTCTGAGCTTCTCCAGGAGCCGAGCGGATTTTTGATGCTCGATGGGTCAAGGCTTGATCCAACCAACCAATGGCTGACTAGCTGGTGAATGGTTAATAATAGGGTATAAGAACTAACAATAACCAATAATAATAGGGTATGATAACTAACAATAACCAATCATGCTAGGGGATATATACCAACCATATGGCTATGGGTCAATATTAACCAACAATAGTGGGGGATAATGGCCAGCAAAACTATAGGGAAAACACTGGTTAATGATGGGGGAACCAGAAGTACAAGGTTTTGGCCCACTGCCATACGATGTTTGGGATTGTTTGGGTGCCTTTGGTGGCTGAGGATGAGGAATTTCCAACATCCTGTGCCCAGGAGCTGTCAAGCAGTTGGTCCGGAATGAACAGCGCCGAACAGGTACACCTGGGAAAGGGGGCTGACAAGACATGTCCAGAAGCAAAGCTCCAAAGCTCTTTTGTTGGTGCTGGAACTCTCTCATGCGGAAGGCGTTGCTGACTGCAATTGGTCAAATCTCTGGAATCATGTTGCTGTACTCCTTGACCTGTGCTATGGCACGGGTCTCAACCGGAAAAAACAACAATGCAGAAGTGCAACAGATTGCAACATAGTGCAACATGCATGAAGGTGCATCATGAAGGTGCATCATGAAGGTGCATCATGAAGGTGCATCATGAAGGTGCATAAATGTGCAACTTGTTTTGGTTTTGGAGTTTTGTTGAAGCTGGGTCTGGCGACGCTTGTTGGTGGTCGCTGAGGTGGTCGCCGATGTGGTCGAAGGAACTTACTATGCGAAAGCAGATTCACAAGCTCCGCTTTCGAGCCTGAGACCTCAGAAGCAAGGCATAGCAAGGCTATGGGATGTGGAGCAAGGCCATGCTTGGAACACTTTTAACTACCTATTAGCCAGTTTAACCATTATAAATTAGATATGATCAATACCTAACAATCATTATAAATTATTAATGTCAAACACTTCTTAATTAGCTAATTAGGCTGACACTGTCGTTGAAACACTTGTACTTCCGTGCAACTGGGAAATCGCATGCCATTTTTTTGGTACCTTTGAACCAAGAAACATGCCAGAATCGTCAAGAATGTTGAGCTTCGCTAAGGTTCTATGGCCATGGGTCCAGTTGAAGAGGGAGAAGATTCTGAGGTGCACACGCGGGGTTCTCAGTCGATCCAATCGCATTCGTTTGCTTGAATTAGTTTAATTGAGGTTCGAAAATGCTTCAATTGCAAATTATTCGAACTGTTCTTGCTCTGGTTGAATGACTTGAATGAGTTGAATGAGTTGAGTGAGTTGAATGAGTTGAATGAGTAGAATGAGTTGAATACACATTTTTGTCGTTCAACATGTTTCCTTTATGATGCTTGACGGTCGAGTCACAGTCAACTTGGTAGATCCGTACGCTTTCGTTGTGTTGCAATCTCCTGAGGACTGAAAGGCTTGCTCCATCACCTCCTGCAGAACGATTGGAAATGCCTGGGATGGAGGAAGGTCAGCCCCTCAGTGGAGTAATCATTGCTGTGAAACAAACAGAATTCTTCGGGAAATCTTAGGAATTCTTGCTATTTCTTGCTAAGGATTCTATTACGGATGCAAAAGTTGCTTCAGTAGGATTTGCAAGGATTGTACTTAAGATGCTTGCATTCTTGCTATGACGTGTAATTTGTAAGGGTGTTCTAAAATCATGAATCGACGGCTTGGAGAGATCTGGAAGTTCGCACTTCCGAGGCCGACGATCGTGGGCTTGGCGCCTTGGGCTTTTCCTCTATGTTTATTCTGACACGATGCTGTCAGGCGGTGCCACCTGGAATCGAAGTTTTTCAAACTTAAGGATGCTTAGGGATGCTTGGGGATGCCTAGGGACGCTTAGTGATGCTGAGTCATTTTTAAAGATATCATCAACATGTGGTCTTTTGCAGTGAAACAAATCCTGAGTCTTTTGCAAGTCACATTGTGTTCTTGGCGTCAGGCTACCCTGCATGCTGTGCTTGGGGCATGGTGCCGGGCATGTTGGCAGGCGAAGTAGCAAATGCAGTCTTGAAGACATCCTGCTCGCTGTTGATGGCATGCATGCTTTGCTGGACAGGTTGGTCCCTCTTGAGACGAGGAACTGACTTCGAGTACATTGTCATCACCTTAATCCTGTCAACGTTGAAGCGGAACCTGTTGAACCGATTTGAACAGTTATCAAGTTGCTGCTTGATCTGATTGCAGCCGTAACTTTGAAGTTGAGCTTTTTCAGTTGTCAGGTGGCAATGAAGCCCGAATGAGTTGCCTTCCTGGCGCTTGCCTGTTGCTTTTATCGGCACGGCCAAAACGAACAGGAGAAAATTGAAAAACATTTCCGAAACACATACATACTAGTGTATATATTATATGCATATACATATATGTATATAAGATTGAACAAGTAAATTTATGTATGCACATATGTATGTATACATGATGATTTTTCAAAATAGGGAACCCCCCAAATCATCCAACATTCAACAGTTGTAGAAAACAACTTTTTTGGGTGTCCCCTATTTCAAGAATATATATATATATGTATATATATATATATGTATTCATTATATGTATATATGTATTTGCATATGTATCTATATACCGGTGTATCTAAACACCCGCATGCACTGACATTGTACACGTGAGACATATTCAAAGGACAGCAACGTAGTCACGTCAAGGATGTCAAAACAATCAAAGTCCGTTCTTTGAGAACATACACAGCTCGATTCCTAATTAGTTCAGTAGATATCAAAGCACCACGATGGCAGTGCCTTCCAACCAATTCAAGAGTTCTCCCTGCAAGCCGGCATGTGCTTTGGCACATGCCCGTTTTGAGAAGCCGAAATTGCGTCCTTCCGGATTTTGTGGCCCCTGTCCAAGGCGATCATACTTGTCCCAATGTAGACTTGAACCTTTGCTCGAAAACAATGGGCGAGACTGTCATGCCAAGATATCTCAGGTCCAAACTGACCCAATTACTATATGTGTTGTATGAATATACACATATTTATATAGCTATATATATATATATTTTAATCTATATATAGATATACATATATACAGAAACATACACACAGTTGTCTCAATAGAAAGAGAAAGGATCAGGGTGCACGACGTGTACGTGCTGCCTGTCATCGATGCATGCAGGTTTTAAGATCGGCGATCCTTTGGAGCATGTCCGGCCTGCTGGCCTAGAAATGGCCAGACTCGCCTGCCCAAAAGGTTTAGACACGCCTGGAGATGATAGACAGATATAGACAGGTTGACTGATCACAACTTGGGAACTTTGATGAATTTTGTTGACTGACCTTAACTCCACTGTTCTCCGTTGTGTCTAGTGCCAGGGGAAGTGCACAGATTGCTGACAGCTGTTTGCGAAGCAAGCAAAGCCAGCTGCAAGGGACATGCACATCACAGTCCGGAATTGGTGAAAGCCGGCAGAGTTTCACAAATCGACGAAAAATTTGCTGGCATGGCATGACCAACATTGGCAGCTGGAATTTGCTTGACTTGTCTATGAGTTCAGTGCACTGTTCAAATATAGGAGCCCATCCATATCATCCATGCACCAAAAAAACACAATTTCACGCAGGCCGTTTCTCAGCTCAGCCTGCTTTCCCCATTGTGTTTCTCGATTGATCAGGCACCCAGGTCTGCCTCCCTCAACTTGCGGGTTCGTTCTCTGCAAAACAAAGAACCCAACTTGTATCCACTGAAACCTTCATCATTCTCAGCTGGGCACCCTGGCCGTGGCAGGTAATCAACATGGATATCCGTATCGAAACCCTGGAAGGGCAACCTGCTCGGAATTTGTCCCTGAATTTGTGTCTGAATGTATCAGCAAAACAGGAGATTTGGGAATTTATGAGATGTTTTAAGATTTGCAATAATGGGATGCAAAATACTGCAGCATGGTACATGGGATGGTAGATTTGGTAGGCCATGTCTCACAACGCCAAGGCCCGTTCCTGCTGGAGAGACTTTTGTGTCTATGCGCATTGGAGACTACCAGAAGCAGTCTCGTTGCATGGCTTCACGCAGTTCTTTCGTTCATAGATGAAACGTTGATTGTTGTTCCTCAGTCAACCTGCGCCACGAAGTTTTTTGTACATTTTTTTGGTTGTCAAAACGATTTTGTTCCTCAGTCAACCCCATCGTTGGCCAACTGTTGAGTTTCAAACCCTAGGCTTGGGATGCACCAAGAGCTACCGCTTCCCCCAAGACGACGGCAATGGATTTGCTCGCCTCGAGGAGGGGTTGCGAAATCTCTTGATTGGCAATGTTCAATAAATGATTAGGAATGCCTAAGAAATGGTTGGTAATGGCTGGTAGTGTTCAATAGTAATGGTGATAAGGGTTAGGGTTTCATAGTGATGGTTAGCAAAGGTTAAGAATAATGGTAGCAATAACAATAGTGACAATTGTTAGCAATGTGATTATTACATGATAATGATAATGGTAACATAATGAATGCCAGTAATGATAGTGATATTGGTAACATGATAGATGTTAGTAATTAATGATAGTGAAAATGGTTGGTAATGGTTCGTAATCAATGATTAACGATTCGCAATCGTTAAGAGTGATGGGGGCCGGTGACACATGGCAGCGGTGGCACCTGCGGTCTCCAGGGGTGTTAGGTTTCACTTGAGGTTTTGGCGGCGTGCGGATTGGGTGGGTTTGGGTGGTTGGGACTGTGGCAAGCTAGCACCATCTGCCGGGGGGAAGTCAAGATGAGTTTTCTGCGAAGCTCTTCTGCTCATTTTTGGGATGTCCTATGTTGCAGGATGTTGATCAGTCCGCATATTTTGGGATATTGGTTTGTGTTGAAGTTCTGACCACGTCACAGGATGTTGTTGCAGATGGTTCTAGTCAGGACTCAAGGGATGCACTACCATAGGATGTTGGTTCTGGTGGCTGCGTTCCGTCAAGTTGTATGCAATGCTCCGGCAATGTGGCCATGTCTGATTTATTTATACGTACTCTTTTTGTGCGCGACAAGATAATTGCCATCAATTGCTATGCATGCCATGCTTTGGCTTTCTTGAAACCACTGCATGCTCGGTCCAGGGAGTTGTCATCGTTCCAGTCTTATGTGTGGTGAGCCTCACTGTGGTAGTTCTACAGGTTCTTCTCCAGGTTGCCAGGTGCAGCTTCAAATTTGAGCAAACAGAAAGCAACACACATCTGATGGCTTCTCAAAATAGGGGTACCACAAAATCATCCAATAGAAACAATTTATAGTAATGAACCAACCATTTTTAGGGTCCCTTATTCTGAGAAACAACCATATCTATTTCCTCTGAGGGAAAAAGTAAAAGTGAAAATGTAGCGAGAGGGAGAGAGGAATCGGAATCAGGCCAGATCCCAAATTGATTCCATGAAGCAAACCCAAGCCACTCTTTTCTTGCAAGTGTTTGAGCTGTGAAGTAAATGTTGCTCCACTTGATGTCACTTGATCCTGTGTGTTCCCAAGCTATTCTGCTTGGAGTATCTCCAAGTACTCTGTGAAATGGGGCATTTCATAGGAATCAAAAGCTTCAAAATCAAGCCAGACGAAAGTCCAACCACCAGCAAGCTCTGAAGCAACACCGAAATCCCTCCCCTTTTCCGTGGTGGTGCGCTCTTTTCCTCCCCATTTTCTCAGAACACAAAACAGGACCTGTGCAAACGATCAAACAACAACCATTGAAAATCCCAGCATCCAAACAGCAAGCCTTGAACATCACAATTCTTTTAAGCATTGTTATTGCTTCCCTATGGGCTGAGATGGTGCGCCCTTCTGCAACTCTCCCCCTCGTGCACGAAATCAGCAATTTGTCCAGTACCTAAGCACACGCCCGCCACAATATCAAAATAGGCCTGACCTTGCGATGTTGCTCCGCGTTTCATACCTAGCTTGCACAAGAACAACCCTCAACTCTCTTCGAGTTTTGCTTATTCTTAAGAGATCTTTTGCGCTTGAGCAAGTGTCCTCAATGTTGCAATTCGCCCTTTTTGGCATAGCACCTGAGCGGTCTTTGCCGCATGTTCAGAAGGACTCTGTTGAAATTTCTGTTCTGTTTGGATTTCTGTCTGAGTTGAAGTGCTGAAATCTGCTGAAATCTGAAGATTCAGTTGGGATTCTCAACTGAGAGTTGTCGGCACCAGGTCTTCCAGCGGATTGGCCACGTTTCTCTAAGCTTGGACAAGCTGCGGGCAAGTGATCAAGATGTGCAGGTGCACAGATCACTGTGTTGGGAGTTGGGCATCACCAAGCCGCCATTGAAAGCCTCAGGTTCCGTTGGATACTCCTGACCTGAAATTCTTGCCAATGAGGCGTGGATCACTGGAGCACAGGTATAAGTTATATAGGCAATGAAAATCAATGAAATCTGAGTGGACTAAATACTAAATGATAATGGTTATAAATGAGAATAGTATTAATCATAGGAATATGTTTAACAGTAGGATTTTATAGACTTCAAATATGTTTAGATTCGGGACTAAAGGCATGTGTATATGACTGTTTCTAGCCTTGTCTATTTTGCGAAGGATCGGGGTGGACAAGAAGTCGGAGCAAAAAGGGCAGGGGAAGGCCGTGCCATCTTTCGCAAGCTTGGAGAACAGGATTTCCTGACAGTTCATAAGGGTCCTGTGAATTGACTGTAGGCTGCACTGGTCACATGTTTGTTCCTAACCTCTTTGAAGTCAGAGGTGGTTCAATTGTTCTGCGCAGGTGAAAGCCAGGCTTGACTCTGCATCAAAGTCGGGAAACCCTGTGAAGTTGCCTGACACTGTCATCGTGAACACGTTGCAAGCAATTTACAGTAGGACTATGTAGGACTTGCCTAACAAGTCAAAATGGAATTCTGCATTGGGAAATATTATGAAATATGTATTGCGTTGTCATTTGCATACTCATTGTACCACAGTTTGAATTGGGGCAGGCAAAGATGTCCTTCCTTTGGCATTTTTTTGCGTGGCTGATCCGTTGGAGCAAGAGGTACTTGGCGCAACATCAATTGGAAGAGATCATTGCCGATGCCATGCGCGAGGTCGTCCGGCAAACTGATTGGATGCAAGTTCCTTTCTTCCGCTGAGCTTCGGCAGGTCATCCATGAAAAGCCCGAAGATCCGCACTCCTTCCTCTCAAATCAAATCATGAAGCATGCCAAAACCTGAGGAAACCCTATGGTCAGTTTGCAGCAATGTACATCAATGTGTTGGCACAAGCATTGTTCATTCATTTGTGTATTCCAAGCATTGTGTACAAGTTTGCAGCTACAAACATTGTGTACTCGCATGTTTCTTCATTGTTTTGCTGATAGCATTGCAACGCCGAGGCCAAGAAGCCTGCATTCTTGCCACCATTGTCAATTGCTCAGGGAGAATCAGGCAGCTGAATGCTCCCAGGGTCTCAGCATTGTCAGCTACCGCAAGTGAGGCGCAATGATAAAGAGCTGCCGCCGATTCCTCCAAGTGGAAAGTCCGCTCCCTCAGAAATCATAGATTCGGAGCAAAGTTTGAAGCAAGCAAAGCCTTACATACCTAGTGTTGTTCTAGGCGATGTGTTGTTTGTGAAGTTTAGCCCAGATGACCACTGGATGACAGCACTTGAAAGCGTGTGAAAACACAACCGCAATGTGAGTGCAAGACTTGGAACTGAGGAGAAAGCCCAATCCTTCTGAGAAGCTTCCACCCCTCAGCCCTGACCTTTGCGACAGGGTAGACCAAAAGATCAGCAGCGCGTCAGTTTGCTGACTAACTGACCAGTTGATCTTCGCAGGTGGCGGAAGTGTCGGGACCTCAGAAAGAGCCTCCCAACGCGGCCCACTCTGAACAGACTCAGAACTTCTATGAACTTCTGAACAAAGTTTCTCCAAGATTCTTCCAAGATTCTTCTTCATGACTCCCTCCACGGCTCCTATTCCTTCAATTCCTTGCTTCCATTCCTCTACTTCCTTTACCCCCCGTACTTCATTTAGCTTCTATTCCTCTCTCCTGTCCTCTATTCCTTTCTACAGTATTCCTTCCGCAGGACTTGGGCAATCTGCGCTTGGAGGCACCCTGGAATGGAATTCAACGCCAGTGTCTACCATTGATGGCTGGATAACAGCCTCTTAGTCGCCACTATAAAAGATACCACCATTCTTCGCAGGTAGTGCTGCACTGGTGGCTAAGTACATCTAAATACAATTCAGCCATTGTTGATATTTTTGTCGCCACAATAAACGATCAGCTAACACAAAATCAGTAGCTGAAGTAAGCATTGATGGTTGCTGTTGAACTGTCGCTACAGTCATGTGTGTTTCTCAAAATAGGAGTCCCCCACAAATCATCCTTCCTTTGTTAGTAATCAACCAACCATTCTTGTGCACCCCTATTGTGTGTTTCCACCATCTTGGTTCCTTTGCTTCGGAGGCACGGGATGTTCTTCTCCAATCGGCCAAAGACGGCAGCCTGGCAAAAGCCTTGGCTTCCGCCTGAAGCTCAGCGGAGATTTCGGTGAGACCGTTGCAATCAGCAACTTGGCAGTGAGGCTTCGGGTGAAGAGGTGTGGTTCCCAGCTTCACAGCGCTATCCTTTGACACGGCAAATGCATCAAAATACTATGTAGAATCTATGGAGTACTTACATGTACTTACTGTATAATACTGCATGTTTGACACAGATTGAGAATATGACCATCAGCCCTAAGCCGAGCTCAACTCTCCAATTCTAGCCCTGGATTCCCATTGGAATGCTTCGGATGTGAGGTTTGGGTTGATATGCCCAACGCACACACTTTGGTTCAGGGAATCAAATTTGAGTCTTGCACTTCACATAAGACTGAAGCGCTGTATCGAAGCGCAGAACCCTGCGTCTAGGAGAAAGAGGGATGGATAGAACAAAGAAGAGAAAAGAGAGAGAAAGAGAGAGAGAGAGAGAGAGAGAGAAATGGAGAGAGAAAGATAGAGAGAGAGAGAGAAAGATAGAGAGAAATGGAGAGAGAAAGATAGAGAGAGAGAGAGGAAGAGAGAGAGAGAGATAGAGAGTGTATGAGAGTAGAGAGAGAGAGAGAGAGAGTAGGAGAGTAGGAGAGTAGAAAGAGAGAGAGAGAGAGGGAGAGAGTAGAGAGAGAGAGAGATAGATAGATAGATGAGGAGAGAGAGAGAGAGAGTAGGAGAGCAGGAGAGTAGAGAGAGAGAGAGATAGATAGATAGATAGATAGATAGATAGATAAATAGATAGATAGATAGATAGATAGATGGATAGATGAGGAGACAGAAAGAGAGAGTAGGAGTATAGAGAGAGATAGATAGATAGATAGATAGATAGATAGATAGATAGATAGATAGATAGATAGATAGATGGATGGATGAGGAGACAGAAAGAGAGAGTAGGAGTATAGAGAGAGAGATAGATAGATAGATAGATAGATAGATAGATAGATAGATAGATAGATAGATGAGGAGAGAGAAAGAGAGAGTAGGAGAGTAGAGAGGGAGAGAGAGATAGATAGATAGATAGATAGATAGATAGATAGATAGATAGATGAGGGGAGAGAGAGAGTATAAGAGTAGAAGGAGAGGGAGATAGTTAGATAGATGAGGAGAGAGAGAGAGAGAGGGAGAGAGAGAGAGAGAGAGCAGAGAGAGAGAGAGAGAGAGAGAGAGAGAGAGAGAGAGAGAGGGGGG
>VSDK01027267.1:99701-172695 GCA_009767595.1 Symbiodinium kawagutii | reverse complement strand
CCCACTCTGGGTCCACTTGGTCGCATGATTTCCTTCATTTGTCTCCCATTTGTCTCCCATTTGTCCTTCATTTGTCTCCCCTTTCTCCCCCACTCTGGGTCCACTTGGCCGCATGATTTCCTGTCCTCACTCTGGGTCCACTTGGTCGCATCTGTATGGAGTTCTTACTCCTTTGAAAAGGGTCGCTTGCCTTGGCCGCATGATTTCCTCTACTTGTCTCCCATTTGTCCGTCATTTGTCTCCCCTTTCTCTCCCACTCTGGGTCCACTTGGTCGCATGATTTTGCCTCTTACTTGTCTCCTATTTGTCCTTCATTGGTCTCCCCTTTCTCTCCCACTCTGGGTCCACTTGGTCGCATGATTTTGCCTCTTACTTGTCTCCTATTTGTCCTTCATTGGTCTCCCCTTTCTCTCCCACTCTGGGTCCACTTGGTCGCATGATTTTGCCTCTTACTTGTCTCCTATTTGTCCTTCATTGGTCTCCCCTTTCTCTCCCACTCTGGGTCCACTTGGTCGCATGATTTTGCCTCTTACTTGTCTCCTATTTGTCCTTCATTGGTCTCCCCTTTCTCTCCCACTCTGGGTCCACTTGGTCGCATGATTTTGCCTCTTACTTGTCTCCTATTTGTCCTTCATTGGTCTCCCCTTTCTCTCCCACTCTGGGTCCACTTGGTCGCATGATTTTGCCTCTTACTTGTCTCCTATTTGTCCTTCATTGGTCTCCCCTTTCTCTCCCACTCTGGGTCCACTTGGTCGCATGATTTTGCCTCTTACTTGTCTCCTATTTGTCCTTCATTGGTCTCCCCTTTCTCTCCCACTCTGGGTCCACTTGGTCGCATGATTTTGCCTCTTACTTGTCTCCTATTTGTCCTTCATTGGTCTCCCCTTTCTCTCCCACTCTGGGTCCACTTGGTCGCATGATTTTGCCTCTTACTTGTCTCCTATTTGTCCTTCATTGGTCTCCCCTTTCTCTCCCACTCTGGGTCCACTTGGTCGCATGATTTTGCCTCTTACTTGTCTCCTATTTGTCCTTCATTGGTCTCCCCTTTCTCTCCCACTCTGGGTCCACTTGGTCGCATGATTTTGCCTCTTACTTGTCTCCTATTTGTCCTTCATTGGTCTCCCCTTTCTCTCCCACTCTGGGTCCACTTGGTCGCATGATTTTGCCTCTTACTTGTCTCCTATTTGTCCTTCATTGGTCTCCCCTTTCTCTCCCACTCTGGGTCCACTTGGTCGCATGATTTTGCCTCTTACTTGTCTCCTATTTGTCCTTCATTGGTCTCCCCTTTCTCTCCCACTCTGGGTCCACTTGGTCGCATGATTTTGCCTCTTACTTGTCTCCTATTTGTCCTTCATTGGTCTCCCCTTTCTCTCCCACTCTGGGTCCACTTGTCCTTCATTTGTCTCCCGCTCTGCGTTCCTTTGGTCGCATGACTCTGGGTCCCGCTGGTCGCGCTATTTTCTTCACTTGTCTCCCGTTGACTTTTCATATGTCTCCCATTTTTCTCCCATTCTGAGTCTGGTTGTTTGCATGATTTCGGTCACTTGTCTCCCATTCATTTGTTTCCCACTTGTCTCCCACCCTGGGCCCGGTTGTTCGCGTGATTTCCGTCACTTGTCTCCCATTCATTTTTTTCCCACTTGTCTGTCACTCTGGGTCTGGTTGGCCGCATGATTTCCCTCACTTGTCCCCGATTTGTCTTTCATTTGTCTCCCACTTGTCTCCCATTCTGGGTGTGGTTGGTCGCATGAATTCCGTCACTTGTCTCTGATTTGTCTTTGGTTTGTCTCCTAGCTGTCTCCCACTCTAATGCTGGTTGGTCACATGATTTTCTTCACTCGTCTCCCATTTGTCTTTCATTTGTCTCCCGCTTGTCCCCCTCTCTGACCTCTGGGTCCGGTTGGTCGCGTGATTTCCTCCACTTGTCTCCTATATGTTAGGCAAACTACCGGCATTAAGATAATCTAACGTTTATCATTACCTGTTTGGGGTCAACGCTGGTATAATTTTTTATAGGTTGAAACCAGCAAGCAGTTTCTTTGCCCTGACCTGCACAGCTTTTCGGTTCGAGGCGGACCGTCAGAATGACATGAAAGTGGAGGAGCTTCGTTCCCAGGTCTCGAGAAACATGGACATGCAGTGGCATTTTCCTTCCAGCAGCTAGTTGTCGGATGAATAAGTATGAATAGATAGAGACATAAATAGATGTTTAAATTGAGCGTTGAACAATACATATATGTATATATGTATATATATTTGTATATGGGTGTTTCTCAATATAGGGGTACCCCCAATTATCATCCTTTATATTAAGCATTTACAATGACAAAACTATCCGTTTTGGGGGTTCCCTACTTTAAGAATGAACACATATATGAACATAGACAATTGTTTAGATTTTGTCTTTCAATAAAAACCGGTTGGAGTTTATTACTATAAATGCTTCATATCGGATGATAACTGGGTGACCCCTATGACTTGAGAAGCAACACAGTATATGAACATGTCATGAACATGTGAACATTGACCACCATCTTTTGTGCCGTGTCTCGTCAGGCGCGAGACGCCCTGCTGAAGGCATCGATGAACGGAGCTCTGGAGCAAGTCCTCAGCAAAGGTCAGCAGCCGAGCTGCCAGTCCGAGCTACAGTACAGGGCTGCCATCAGCGCCATGCGCAGCTCGAAGTTCCAAGGAAAGTCGGACAAAAAGGCACAACAGGTGCAGTTCTGTGCGCTTTTGTGCTACTCTTTTGCTGCAATTGCTCTTGATTATGTCACACTGTCAACTGGTTTTCACATCATTCACATTGAATTAAATTGTATATATCATTCTATCACAGTAGGTCTAGTTCTTCTCACAAGTTTCATATGTGACTATTTTCTCAACCGTCTTGTTACATACTTCTGGCAGCATGGAGGCATCTACATGCATTTGCTAGTTTCTTGAAAGTGTTTCCAACGCCCCTTGGATGTCATTCTGCGATTGATATGAGGTCCTTAATTTCTTAATGACTCGGGTTTTCCCAAGGATGGTATTCTTTTCTAGTAGATATGACCATTTCCGCGTACCTTCGTAGGCTGCCCCATGAACCCCAGGCGGCCGAGATGACACAGTTCAAATACAAGCCGCCCTGAGCCCAGCGGCTCCCGAGAAGACCTGCAGTGGCTTGAAGAGGGACGTGGTAGTGGAGAGGATTTTTACAGATTCAAAAAACCCTTAACTGGTTAACCAGTATTATGGTCTTTTTGATTGGCAAGAAACCTGTTTTGATATGATTTCTGCTTGGAAAGAACGTTTCCAAATTTGATATGTTGTGAAATATGATTCCGGCAAGAAACTTTCACAAGCATCCCTCACCATAAATCTCTTAAAAAGATGCGATGTGTCATGAAAGCCAGCGGTAGCTGGTTTGAGTCTCTTCTTGCTTTGGCATGCTGGAGCAGGAACAGCCAAAGGGGGTTTTCCATGGCCATTTGTGAAGCTTCGTAGTAAATTCAATGCCCTGGGGTTTCAGGTTGAAGTCATTTGGCACCGTTTTGCAATTCCTCCTGTGGCCACTGCTTGGCACGTTCAATAAAGATCACTGCTCTATCAATGTATCTCTCTGTCTACCTATCCACCTACCTGCCTATCTATCTGTCTATCCATCTATCTATCTATCTATCCATCTATCTGTCTGTCTATCTATCTATCTGTCTATCTGTCTATCTGTCTATCTGTCTATCTGTCTATCTGTCTATCTATCTATCTATCTATCTATCTATCAATCAATCTATCTATCTATCTATCTATCTGTCTGTCTGTCTGTCTGTCTATCTATCTATCTATCTATCTATCAATCTATCTATCTATCTATCTATCTATCTATCTATCTATCTGTCTGTCTGTCTGTCTGTCTATCTATCTATCTATCTATCTATCTATCTATCTATCTATCTATCTATCTATATCTATCTTTTTGATTTATCTAACATATCCTAAATCCAATCAGTTGCCTTCTTTTGACTCTAATAGGATCTCTTGTCAGATTTGTCTTGAGGCCCCGTGCCGCCTGTCATTCCCCCCAATGATGCTCAAGAAAGTGAAAAGGTTTGATGGCCAAACTTGCATAGGTTGTTGCAGGATAGTAGTGTAGAGCCAGGGGGTGGAGCGAACCAATCATCTCGATTCAGGCTCTGTTTTTGCAGACGCTGACTTTTTAGGTGGCATTCTGTTGCAGGTATGGTTTTATTTTACTCTGCCCACAACCTTCTGAACTGACCCACAGCAAACTTTCGTCAAACTTTGTTGAGATTTTAGCTTCGGCTGGATTTGATGCATTGAACTTTGTCAAACTGTGTGAAAACACATGTGAAAGTGTGACACAAATTGAGCAAGGCCAAGAAAGCTGTTTCCTGATTTTTCTCCATGCTCAGCCGAGTTGCTCAACCTTCTGCAATTGGTTGCCCATAGTTGGGGCAAGGTGAGTGGGTCAACTGACCGGTCCCTATGCAGCTCACAATTCAAGATACCTGGCTTGGTCTTTTGTCTTTTGTCTTTTGTCTGCCTAGTCAACTTCGGCTTAGGTCCCAAATTAGAAACAGTTTGGATAATGCCAACAGTAGGTCACATTGGGGTCCAGCAATGCATTTATTGAAACAAGATAGCCAGTTCCCCTAAACTTTACTTTCCTCAACGGATCCTTGTCATTGAAACTCCTCAGCAAGCACTTTGTTTTCCAAGGTCTGTTGGGTCCTGGCTCACGAAGAAACCGCATCAGGCAATGGGAAAACACTCTAGACAGTTTTCTTTATGAGCATTCAGAATCATTCAGATGTATTTTTATTGGAATGCTGAGTCTGTTCAGTTTGAAGGTTCCTAAGCCCTGGTACTACCAGCGAGTTTCTGTCGTGGAAGCTGAGGATGAGAAGGCACAGCCCAGCACGCACAGGATGGGTTCTGTGGTTCTTGGCACCTTGCAGGTGGTAAAGGGCCTGCAAGCTGTCATCGCAGACAAGGACGCGGAGATTGCTGCGTTGAAGGCTGGAGCCTTAGGATGTTGGCAGAGGTCTGGAAGCTTAGAATTACACAGCAAGAGTTGCGGTCTGGGAAGGCCAAGTTGCAGCAGACCGGTATGGATGTTGCACCGCCCGATGTCGCGGCTCCCAAGGTGCCGAACAGACCGGTTGTGTTCCTGCGATGTGTCACTACCGTAGGCTGTTTCTTGTTACGGTGTCCTGCAGGCTCCAGAGTCCAAGCCAAAGGCAACTCCAGGACCAGCATCTTTGGCGAATTTCAGGTGCGAGGTCTGCGAGGTCTCACGTTGCTGTCCCGGATCCCACGACATGTTTCGGACGCAGGCAGTACTACTCGGAGAACATGCAAAGCTTGGGATCCGACGCCATGGAGGTCAGCGGGTGCAAGGATTTTCATGTATTTTGTGTTTCTGGTGTACCATCATTCAGCAGTTTTGAGTTGGAAAAAGGCAGATGTCGCCAGGGGTTGCCTTACTTTGGAGAAAGATTCTTCAAATAAGCCTTCATTTAATTGATTTTCTAACATCATGTCTATCTACTTTTGAGACACATCGGAGACTGCGAACTGATGCGGACATTGCTAAGCATTTCAATTTCGCCAGAAGCTGTACTCGAAGTTCCCAAGCCAGCCGAAGCCAGCACCAAAACCTGCAGCTGCAAAAGCTCCGGCTACTCACTGAGTTTCTGGCGTTCAGATTGATGCTCGCCGATTCTCGCGGCAGTAGTGTACTGCATTGCATTTTCTGACCAAGGAGGCACAGACGAAGCAGGAGACTCAGAATCGGAAGCTGGTCAGAGGGGGGTCTCTCGAAGTGTTAGCCAAGTATCATCAAGTATATAAAATCAGGTAATTACTTGAATCAACTTCAGCCCTGCAAAAACTTGCTCAGCAAGAGAGGCATGGAAGTTTCGACCCATCGAGGTTTGCCCTCCGGCCATCGGTTGGTACCTGGCTGACACCTAAACTGGTGAAGCCAGCAGCGGCCACAGCTGCTCCTGCTGCCGCAGCGGCACCAGCGTCAGCGGTGACAGCCTCACATGCAAAACTGTGAACAGGACCATTTTGCTATACATTGCATGTCTGAGTGAAATATATATATATGGACCTATGCATATGTTTTTCAAATTAGTTCACTGCATTCTGGGGTGTCTTGTGTTGAGTGGTGCTTTGATGTCATTCATATTATGGATATATATATATAATATACTGTATATATATATATATATATATATCATTTCTTTGGCCGCTGGCAAGGCAAAGACACCGGCAAAGACACCATTCCATTTGAAACCCTCTGCAGCTGCCTCAAGAAATACATGTCGATAGACTGATTGAGACTTGTCTTTTGAAGTGTGTGCTCGGCATAGTGCTGTGCAGGTTGGAACTTGGCTGAGCTTCAAGACTACGGATGAGCGTCCAAAATCCTCCAGCATTTTGGTGCGCCCTCAGAGTTCCGTTTGGCAAATCACCTTCCTCTTGGGATCCACTAGACATGCTCAGACGGATTTATGTTTTTGTTGTTTGATTCAAGTTGATGTCGGCTGACTTCAGTTGCAAAGCCTGAGGACAGAACTCACAGCAAGCAGTTGGCGATGACCCAGGAGGACGGCCTTCAGAGCTGCAGTGTCAATGGTTTTGTTTCCAACAAACTCTTGATTTTAGAATTGACTTTGGATTCGCATTGAGCTGCCAGGATCTTATCAAGGGCTACCAGAAAGAGATCAAGAAGAGGGATGAGGCCCGTCTGAAGGTCTTGGATCAGTCTGGCCTGCTGAGCGCAGAATTTCGGTCTTTTTAGGTGCAACCTGACCAGGCGATTGAACAGCTCAAGTCTACTCTCAAAGCATGAGGCTGCGCCGCCAGAGTGCACAGTGATGCAGAGGGTCAGTTTCGATCCGTTTGCATTTGTCAATCCCGTTGCATTCCTGGACTTGAGCCTCTCAGCCCGCAACGGCACTGCAGCTTTGGAGCCAAGCTTAGAGAAGACTCTGATCAGCTGAAATTCAATCAGCGAATGCCGAGGATGTGGGAGTTTTACCATGTTTTACCATGTTAGTGTATGCTCTTGTCTGCTGAAAGGGTTTGAAAATAAGCCTCAAAAGATTGCAGAACAACACGCACTTAACTTTGTTTGCAAGATTGGTTGATTTGTAAACAATGTGTACCATGAGCCATCCAATAATGATCACGTTCGTGGCAGAAACGGCCAGTTTTGGAATGTACAATGTATGGACCCACCCATACTGTAACTAGCAGTTTTGCTTTGCACAGAGTGGAATTTTCACGATGATCGGCCAGCGCAACCAAATTGGCCAGGCAAGGCTGTTTCCAACTGAGAGCAAAACGTATTGCAATTCTTTCCTTACAAAGTCAAAACTGGCAACACGGACCTCTGAAAAGGTGGATTTGGATGTAGGCCAAGGTTGAAGATATCTATTTCTAACATTTGCATCATCAAGTTTCACGCATCAATCTCATTCGTTGCGGGCGAGTTGCCTTGGTTGTCCAGAGTTCATCGACTAATCATGCGAGGTGTACTTGTTGGTACTTCTTCTCCGGCTAGTTGCCTGCGATGACAACGGGACTGCAGGGCTTGTGTCGCACTCTGCTTTGGGGATGTTCGACTGATCGAAACTTGCTAGGACTTGTTCCCTGGGTACCTGCAAAGAGCGCGGCCTCACGCTGGACTCTGTGGCTTGGCTGTGAGAATGCTTTAGTGGGGTTGCAAGCATTTCTTTGTCATGAGTGATCATGAGTGTATGTTGAGTTAAGTAACCATGTTAAATGCATGGTACACCACAATGGCCGTAAAATGTCTCAATGTACACTTTAACCTTTCTCGCGACAAGACATATCTGAATAAGTGCAGCAAACGACGTAACGGTTCCACCCACGGATGCTAAAATATGGTAAGCAAACAGTGGATCTCTGGTTTGAACTACGTCCATGGAGGGCAGAATCGGAGCTCACCAGCTCCCACCAAGATGTGAGGCAAGTGCAAGTGCAAGTGAACGTAAGCATCCCACCCCATCCCCATCCTCAACCCCACCCCAACCGACCAAAAAAACAAGACACGGAAAAACTTCATGGCCTTCTATGGACCCTGGACCAACATGGACCAACTACAATGCACCTTTACAGAACAGGAAATGGCAATCCCGATGAGTCTTCATGTTGCCCTTCTTGCATCTTCTTGCATCTTCAAACGCAACCTTTCTGAAGCGTTTGCGTATTTTCGAAGTGCACACTCCTAGCCGGGTCTTGCGGCACTTTGCACAGCCGGGTACTGGTCATAAGATGTCATAACAATCCAAAAAGGTATGGGTGAACGGTGAAGAATAGGTGACCAACGAAGAATGATTTGTTGAGTTATGGGATGTTCACCAAGAGTACACGGTTTTGACTCAAGATCAACTTTGCACAGCCTGTTTTTTTCCTCGCAACTTGAAGTGTACTCCAATATAAAAACCCTTGCAGTGAACCGTGCTCTACCTTCCCCTGTGCAGCATGCCATTGTAGGAATCAGTTTGAGGTTCCACAAAAGATTTTGGATGCGGAGTATGCGGTGCGAGGAGAAATTGTGATCCTTGACAGCATCATTTTTGCCAGGGGAGGAGGGGGAGGCAACGGCAACAGGTGCAGTCACAATGGAATCGCACAACGGTAGCAGCGAGCTGGAGCAGCTCAAGCATCTGAGGACTCGCTCCTTCAAGCTTGAGAAGCAGCTGGAGGGAAATCATAACCTTCCCTTTGATGAACTAGTGGCCTGCAACATCGGAAATCCCCAGGCGTGGGTTTGCAGTAGTCGTGATCCAAGGGCGGTAAACTGCGAACTGCCCTACTTGATTTGTGGCTTAAGTGGGAATTACACCCAGTGCGAATTCTGTTTTAGCAAAGTGTTCAACAGGTCCACGATGTTCAACAATGTTCAAAGATGCTCAACGATGTTCAACGATGTTCAACGATGCTCAACGCACTTTTTGCCATGGATTTCCCCTGCCTACTTACAGCACGATTGGATGCTCAGGCGGTCGGAGCGAAGCCGGTGACATTTCACAGACAGGTCAGCTGCTGTCAGCTGCGCTGTGAGATCCATGTGCTGCTCGATGTCGCTGGGAGGTCCTTTCACTGCTGAGCAATCCGTCTTTGCTGCAGGTGCGCTGTGAAACTGCAGCCGTTGTTGGTATAGTTCTCCCCTGGTGCCAATGTGTGTCATGCTTCAAGGATCTTCAAGGGTTTTGTAAGATCCTCCACCCGAAACCTGGGGAGTCTATGAAAGTCTGAGGAGTTTGATTCGTTGACAAAGACCTTTGTTTTCGTTGAAGTAGGTTGAAGTCATCTCAAAAGCTGTGAAGTTCTCGCAGCCCAGTCAGCTCAAGAGCCTGGTAGACGATGAGTGAGATGGCAGTACGGCAGATCTCCAATCCGTTGGGAGTGATTGATGAGCTCTTTGTACATGTGGCAAGCTCCGCCACAGACGCAAACAAACTGCCTCCCAGTGTCTGGAACGAAAAGACTCATTTCATAAACACTCTTCAGTTGGCAGACGAGGAAAACTTTGCAAAAATTCCATGCTTGAATGATGTAGAAGTTGTCGAACACATTGCTCCATTCAGCTTGGTGCGATACCGATGTTTGGTTCAGGATGTGTTTGAACCAGAACTGTACTCCATGTTTCTCCTCGAGAGAGAAGGCACTTCGCAGCGTTTGATCACAACCAAGTACCGGGAGTCTTACCCAGCAGGCAGCCAGGGCAAAGTGTTGCAGGATTTGGGTAGAAGTGCCCTCAGCACAAGAGGAGCTTACTACTGCGTTCCTTTGCCTGGAGAGACCTCTTGGTCAAGAGCAAGTCATGTGAAAAGGAGTGTGTCAAATGTGTCAAACTCTCTTCCAAGCAGCACTCTAGGCAAACGCAGCAGAGCTGATGAAGATGTGGACATGGAATCCACTGAGGGTGCCAAAGAAAGCACTGGAATTCCTGAGTCAAACAGTGCAACAAGGCCACAGCAACGAGCCAAAGCCTCCACCGAAACCTCAGGAGCAGTCCAGGTTCCGTCTCAAGCGACCAAAAACTCTGATACTTTTGGACTGAACTTTCCTCTTCCATGGGAAGCCAATTCTCAGAGCTGTGCTTGCATTGTGAAACTCTATGATGAAGATGCCGAGTCACTGAAGATTTGTGACACAGTGGAGATTCTGGGAGTCCTTTGCGTTGACCCAGCCATGGCGAACCTTGGAGAGGAGACGCAAGCTTGGCCCTTTCCAGATGCCAGGAACCCATCAACAGCACTGGTGCCCCGGTTGCATGGCCTCGTGGTTCGGAAGTTGCCTTTCTATCATCCATTGTTTCCATTTAGCCCCAATTGGCTCTCAGAAGCTCGCTTGGCATCTGCATTCCAGAGACGCCTAGCTGCACCAGGTGCAGTGGCTGCAGCGAGAAGTGCAGCCATCAAATCTTTGCAGAAAGCCTTGGGCGGTGATGAAGTGGCTGCTGAATACATTCTGGCCTTGATGGCAAGCCGTATCTATGGCCATGCCAGTGGAATCGCCTTGGGACAATGGTCTTTGAATGTAAGTCATTGGCCTCAAGAAGTCCCTGTCGCCAACCTCTTTGATGCTGTGTCGAATCTGGCACCTCTTGCAGTGCACTTGCAAGTGACACCACAAACCTTGAGTTGCCCATGGAAGCCAAAGAAGGACTTCGATGCAAATCGCCTTGTGGCCGGCCGCTTGCAGCTCGCACCTGGTACGTTTCTTCTCCTTGATGAGACAGACATGCAACCGGGAGAGCTCAATGACCATGCAGTCCGGTCTTTACAAGCCATTTCAAGCTTGGTTTCGGACCAAGTCTTGCAGTGCGACTTCAATTCTTTTGATGTTCCAATTCCACTTGAGGTCAATTGCATGTTTCTTTCGAAAGGTGTGTCAATCCTGAAGCTTGCTGATGTGGTCCTTCCACTGCGGTCACAGGGAAATCCCTGCTCTGATGCTGGTGGACTGGATGGACTGGATGCAGCCAGGTTTCTTCTTGGACTTATCACCCGCCATACCAAGCCGTTCCGGATGCCAGAGCATGTGGTGGCTTCATTCAGCCAAGACTTTGCACAACTGCGGCAAGAGTTCCAGGAAATTGGGCAGCGCACTGTGCATGTTTGGAGATCTTTGGCGAGGGCAATTTGCTTCACTCACGGCGAAGAGGAGCTCACCATGGAAAGATGGCAGTCGATCATGGCACTGGAGCGTGAGCGCTTGAAACGCTGCCTAGAAGCCGGTATCCTCAAAAAGTGAGACGTTTCGCCAGGCACTTGAAGCACCTCTGGAAGCACCTCTGGATGCACCTCTGGATGCACCTCTGGATGCACCTGGCAATTCCCAAAGTGTTTAAGGCATCTGCAACTGCAAATGGGGCAGTGCAAACTCTGAAAGTTGGCAGCGGCTCGAGAAAAGTGCTCCGTGCGAGGGTGTAAGGGTCGTAAGGGTGCATTTTACATTTGTCCACAAAACAAATCAGACGGTCTTGAGTGGTCTTCTTGAAACTTTGGAGGAAGCTGCTGTTGCTTCATTGTATCCCGCTGACGTGATTTCCAGAGCAAAGGACGCTGCGGGCAGATGCTGTTACTTGATTCTGGTATATTCTGGTTGTAGATGCTCCTTTTGTTTCCTTTTCAACCCCTCTTGCAGTTGACAAAGCCCAAACAGACACTTAGGCACTTTCCCTAAAGGACACAGAACTCCAGGGGTCTAGAGGGGTAGGGATACACCTTAGCGCATTTCTTAACTTTTGAATCTTGCTTTGGGCTGGTGCCAGGAATATGTGGCAAACAACCCAAAGTTTGGTGCTTACTCGCACTCCAAAGGAGTTCCATTCTTTAGGCAGGAGTACAAGTACTGCATGTTCCTCATGAGTTTGAGACTTCATGACCAGATTCTGGAGGCAAAAAGTTGCTGATTACATTGACCGCAGAGATGGACCTGCAGTACCAAAAGCAGATCCAGAGGACAAGTGCTGCACACTTTGTGACATAGGACGCGCGGAAGGTCACACAAAGCCAGGACATCTACCTCACTGACGGTGCATCTGCTGGAGTAAAGACCGTGCTCGAGGCGGCACTTGTTTCAGGTGCTTTGGTGTGTGGCTATGGCAAACCCGGCTGCGAGGTGATGATTGGTGATTCACTTGATGGAGTCCTGATTCCCATCCCTCAATACCCACTCTACTCTGCTCGGATCTCAAACATCGATCCAGTGCCATCCCAACAGATCCCATGCCGAACTTAGGCAGCAATAACTCGCTTGGGTGGCACATACATCGGCTACGAGTTGGTGGAAGACTACACATCTGGCAAAGGCAGAAAAGCATGTCGTCACACTGTGAAGGATTGGATGGAGCAAGAACCCTCTTTGAGATATGCGTCTTGCAGGATGGGCCATTGATGTTAAGTTGATTGAGAAGAAGATTCAGGATTCTTGGTCTAGACACCACTTAAATGCTTGGAATTTGGAATGTGTCAGTTCTCAAGAGGCAACTTGCTTTGGCATTTTGGCAACTGTTTGCGTTTTTTTGCGTTTTCAGGATTACATTGCTAGCGGTGGTCGAATTCGGGGCATTGCCGAGTTCCTACAGCTAACAGTAGTGCATGAATCATGACGTGCTCAGCTAAGTGTGTCGAATTGTTCTTGTTGGAATTCCCTTTCCACAGCATCAAGGCCGTTATCAATCCGGGTAATCCCACGGGCACAGTCCTGACGCGGGATGTGATTGAAGATGTTGTAAGGCCAGTTCCTTGCACAGCAACGCCACAGCATCGGATGTTTTCAACACGTTTGACACCTCCATGGAGTCGCATCAGCTTGGCAGGCTCTGTGAGAAGTACAAGGCAAGTGAAGTGAACTTGAAATTGACAGAAATCGGCTGAACTTGTCTCAATTTTGCCTCAGATTGTCATCTTGGCTGACGAAGTCTACCAGGAGTCGTTCATATCTTTTCATAGCGTCCTGTGCACGCACACACACACACAAACAGTGACTGACTGGGCTTCGATTTTTCCTGGTCTTTGAAACGATATTCTTCTCAATCCCAGGACAACATTTTCCGAGAAGACAGGGAGTTCATCTCATTCAGGCGGGAGTTTATCGCATGTGCGCGGCACAATTGAAGCTTTGCAAAGCTTTGCTGGGCATCCGTGACTCTCAGGCGTGTGATTCATGAGTCGGGCTCGCCTGTGGAGCTGTTCTCGTCAGCCCGGCAGTACCATGCAGCACCCTGTCCTTGCAGAACCTGCCGATTGCGTGGCCAGGTTCCACTCGATGTCCAAGGGCTACTACGGAGAGTGTGGTTTAAGAGGAGCTTTTGGAGTTAAATGGAGTTGATGTGATGTTTGTGAGATGTTTTATGTTGTCTTCACTTCAAATTTGTAGGAGTTGATGTTGTTTTATGAGATGTTTTCACTTCTTTGTCGTCCAACAATCTTTGAGTCAAGTGCTTCCTCTTTGTGTACGCTGTGAGCCACTGTATTTCCATGGGAAATGCATTTTTGCTGAAGTCACCCTGTGGCTGAAAATCTGCACACAAAACCTCTCTTGGTGAGCCTACATGTGCAAATTCTGCAAATTTATGTTTCACGCCTAAGTTTAGCCTCGTTGTTCAAGTGGTTCCTCTTCTGTTTACGCTTCTTTGATTGCCCAATGTTTGAGATATGTTCAATCAAAGCGAACTTCAACTTGAATCAGGAGGAGTCATGCACTTGACCAACATTGATCCGGGTGTCGCTGATCAAATCTACAAGCTCTTCTCCATGATCTTGTGCGCGAACACGCTGGGCCAGGTACCATGGTGTTCTCATGGGGTTCCCATGGGTTGAGTGACGCATGGAGCACTGCTCGGTGAGGCACTCATGGCTTCCATTCTGAATCCACCAGTTCTGGGAGATGCATCCTTTGAACGCTTTGCGCAGGACAGGGGGGGGTGCTAAAACTCGAGAGTCATTTTGGAGCAAAAATCTGGCACCAAAGGAAGCCTCAAAGTCTGTGACCATTTTGGATGGAGATTTTGGGATTTGAGCTTTGAGCCGCCAGTTGAGTTGCAGGAGCGGAGTGAAATCCTGGCAAACCTCAGTAGAAAGGCGATGAGTTTTGAACTTTTGATGCTGTGTTCTTCGCATTCTGAGGGACACGCAATCCAACCAGTCTTCAGATTCTACTTGGGACTGACAATGCAGAACTTGTATAATGTGAGCGCTCACGTTTGAGAGTGATGGGATGGGAGATGATGGGAGTCAGCGAGTGAACGCGGATGGTGCTTGGGTATCGAAACGACATTGTCAGGCAGATTTGGTGACACGAGAACTCAACAGCATGCCGGGTGTGCAGTCCTTGCCTGTGGAGGGAGCAATGTATGCCTTCCCTCAAGCTCCTTGGCTGTAGAAACACAAACAGTCAGAAAGAATGAGAATTCGAAGCAAAGTCCATTGGAAAAAACTGTTTCTTCTCAACAAAGATAGTTCATAACTTGTTTGACTTGTTTCTTCTCTACTTCTGTAAGACAGATTCTGAGTCGGCTCCGCTCCGCTCCGCTGCCTGTGATTTCGATTCAGGTTTATTTGCCCAAAAGGTTCATTGAAGAGGCTGAAAGCCTTGGTAAGGCGAGAGATGGATCAGATGTTCTGCATGAAATCGATGGCCAAGCAATGACTGACGGAATCAGTTGGAATCTTCATGAATCTTCCCTGTTCAGGACTACATATGGAAATAGTTGGAGTATTTTGAAATAGTGAAACGTTTTTCTTGCAAGACAGGTGGTGGGCATTTCACATGAAATGATTGCTATGCCCCTATGCCACCAATGCATACCAAAGTGAGCTTCCTGGGTGGAGTTTCCTCTGCTTTGGCAGACGATCTGGAGGGAAAGCCAACGCCACTGTGGAAATATCAAGAAAAAGCAATGGGCCGTGGGCCAACCCAACCACCAACCACCAACCACCAACCACTAACCCACCAACCAACCCACCGATCAATCCACCAACCAACCATCCCAACCTAAAGCATCATACCACCTCCCCGGTCATCCTCTCTTCAAATAGTGTAGACAGCTACTCGAGGAAATAGAAACCAACATACATACATTTCATTTATACTAGGTTCTACTAACTTGGTAGTTGTTGGAGGTATCTCTAGAAAGCCCAGTTGGTTGCAGTCCTATGTCATGAATTTCTTTTACTTTCTGTTTTACTTGATGGAAACATGCGCCAAGTCCCTTCCACCATGCAACCAGGAAGCAACAAGATATGAATGTTCGACAATTGTCACATTTTCATATCATAAGCACCTAAGATATTTGTGTCATCAAGCCTCTGGCTTGCACTAATCTCTGGAAGTCCCATGTTGAGCTACACCATTGCTCCAGGTTGTGAACCTGTGTGCAGCTGACACCCTGAAGTCATCAGAATCTTTCGGGTTCAACAATGTTGATGGAAGTCCTGTGCCGTTTCGGCGAAACCTATGGCTTGGCAAGGTGTCCTAAGTCCTAGGTCATCAAAACCCTAGTAGCCTAGATACGTAACACAGTGCGTACACTGCGAGGGAGATAAGGGGAAACACATACCTAGTGTATCTAGTGTGTGGCATGGGTGAAAGATGGTCAGGGCCCCAAATCTGCAAGAAAGGTCAGTGGACGGGTCCACTCTCACGACTGAAGCCCGCCTTCACCAGGCACCTGATATGCTTTATTGCATCCAGATGCTCGAGGCCAGGCAAAGTGACCAAAGATATCCAAAGATCCTAGAAGTCTTATTGGGTTATCATTCATAGATTAGACAAATAGAATGATAGAATCATAGATCAGAAAAATGACAGAAGCTCAACACGTTACAATTTGCGTTGAAACTTTGGCAGAAATTCTGCGGAGCCACTCGCCAGGCCACTGGTGTCATCACGGTTCCCGGAAGCGGCTTTGCCCAAAGGCGGGGGGTCCGTTGAGGTCCGGCCCCGGCACCGGGGTCCTCGGCACCGCGAGGAGCGGAACCTGGCACTACCGCATTACGATTTTGCCCGAAGAAGAAAAGTTGAAGCGAGTCTTAGCCATGAGCTTAGTCTGGGCTGAACTCATCTGCAATCCTTAGGTATGGCTTAGGTATAGCTTGAGTATAGGTTAGTATAGCTATGTCATGTTGATCTTTGTTTTCAAGCTTTGCAGCTTTTCGCTAAACATCAAGCATGTTTCAGCGGTTCAAGATGTTCAAGTGACTTGAACTTGTTCTCTCTGGACTGAAGGCTCGCATGAAGACTTTTCATCTTGATTTTCTGGAAAAGCACCTTGTCCGGCATCAGATTCTGCTGTTTCATCTCAATTCTATCTAGACTGTTCCATGGTGCTTCAAGACCTGTTCACCTAAGGTATTTAAGCCCAGGGGAACGTGCAGTGGAGGACAAGACGCCTACACCATGTCCGCTGGCTGCATTGGACGTTCGTGAATGGGCAAGAGGTCGTTTCGCTGTCGCGCAGCACCTGCAGCAAGAAGCGCTACTTTGTGTTGACAGACGCCTTGTTTGGACCCAGTTCCATCCAGTTCCTTGCTCCAGTTGCTCCAGGCACTTCAAAATACTCTGAGAATCTCCAAAGCGAGATCATTGAGGCGCCTCACTTTTTCCAATCAAAAGTTCCTTCAGTTCTCCTTTCAAAAATGAAGCTTCATTTTGAAGCTTCAAAGCGGCGAGCAAGGCACACTTGACAGCCAAGACCGGGCAGGACATGCTGAGTCTTTCAGGGCTGGTACCAAGTCAGACTGCAGCTCAATCTCTGGGCCCAAAGTTGTTTCCGAACAAGTCCAGTGTGCAAACGCATTGGAGGTTTCTTAAAATAGGGAACTCGAAAAAACGATTGGTTTTTCACTATAAATGGTTAATATGGGATGATTTGGGGGTACCCTTTTTTAAGAAGAAACCTAATTGGAGGTTATCTTGGCATAATTGTATCATACCGAGTAAGGCACAATCATTTTGCAGCATGCCGCTGCACTTGAAGATTTGGAGAGTCCGTGTAGGAGAAACCCTGGTTGCTTCTTATGCTCGGCGGCTCCGGTGCTGGAAAAGGCACCTTTTTAAGGGCGGGAGCCTTTGCACCTGCACAGCAACGCAGCCATGCAGTTCAATACTTTACCGGCGCCACAGTTTGAACTCGTTTGCGGTCGATCGAAAGCATTGGAAAGAGATTGAGGTCATGAAGAAAAATGGCATGGATCTTGACAATTTTGTGGTACATGGATTGGACGAGTGACCTGCATCAAGAAATCTGCTGCTGCTGTTGCCTGGTTTGGATTTTTTGCTGTGCACAATCGATTTGATTCAATTTGACTCCATAGGTACATTGAGTACCTCCCAGAATACAAGGTGCGCAGAAGCTCTTGATCATTCACCATGCTCCTCTTAAGAAGTCACAGGCTTCTTTGCAGAACAAATTGGTCGTCTACAAGGAGCGCTTCTTGTTGCATGAAGAAGTAGCTGGGCACCTTGCTGTTTCAATTCGAAAAAAGTCTGGGGAGAGAGTATGTTGTTACGGAATGGCTGCATCGATCTGCATCATGCTTTCCTGGCTGGTGGTTCAAACATTCTAAATTTTCCCTAAGAATCATCAAGAAGCGGTTTATTGACCATATACTACTTTCATCTACTTTTTGTAGGGCTTGAAACCACCAACCACTTGATCTTGTGCCAGGATGCTGCAGATGGGTGTTACTCCGGCATCATCCCAATAGCCAAGGCAGGCGCCCCGCTGTGGAAGAGTTGTGCAGCAGTAGGACCAAGCACAGGCTGCTCAGCTTGAAATCATCAAGCGGAAGCAGCACTTGATCTATGAGGACGGGTGTTTGTTGATTGTTTCAAGCCTTGCTGTTTCAAGCACAGCTTGCAGCTGGAAGTGGTGTGAAGATTGGCAGAATGAGGAGACCGGCAAAGACCTGAGCCGCATCGTCAAGCGAATTCTTCCAGCCTTTGAGGAGGTGCCACGAACGAACAACATAAAGCAAGGAGGTCCGCTTACTGCAGCGAAACCGAGGCCGGTTACAGCATCGCTATTGCCTTGATCGACAATACTCCTGAAGCGGCAAAGCAAAGAGCGTTGAGCCGCTTTATGACAGAGGGCAGATACTCAGCAGATAGCTACATTGAGGCAGGAACCGTTCTGTGAATGCAGCAAGATGCGCCAAGTCACACGTTGAGAAGATCCAGATTTTGAAGCAGAATTGGTGACATCCTTGCAGGACACATTCCAGAATGTGCCCGAAAACTATGCCAAGCTGAAGCAGATGAAGCAGGCTGGTTTTGCGAGTCTGATCTTTTTGACCTGGCCCCTGCTAGTGCTAAACCTTTTCCACACCCATGCATTGCTTGAACCTTTTCCACATCTATGCATTGCTTGAACCTTTTCCACATCTATGCATTGCTTGAACCTTTTCCACATCTATGCATTGCTTGAACCTTTTCCACATCTATGCATTGCTTGAACCTTTTCCACACCCATGCATTGCTTGAACCTTTTCCACACCCATGCAGTGCTTGAACCTTTTCCACACCCATGCATTGCTTGAACCTTTTCCACATCTATGCATTGCTTCGAAGGTCCAAGAAGCCTACTATTGCAACAACAATTGCACCCAGTTGAAGGGACACTGTCTGAAGTGCTGGATTGACAAGGGCAAGAGGCCGGTGTCCAACAGCTTTTCACAGCATAAGAAGGGGAGAACTGAGAACGCATGGCATCGCAACTGCATCGCTGGTGGCGTCACCAAAGGACCTTGCTCCCCGCAGCTGGTGTATCGCGCATCCCTTAGCTTCATCTCTACATGGGGGGTTCTTCTAATAGGGGAACCACATGGAACCACCGAAATGGTTCGTTTATTACTGTAGCTGGTGAATACATGGATTTGTCGCCACGCTTCAGAAATGAAGGCAACCGGTGCTGTCAAGCTTGCCACCTTGCTTGGCTCAGGTCTGGCGCTGTTGAGAGACTGCACATTGCATCTGAATGAGCGACTGGTGCATTGCAGCTCATCGGATCGCCCATCAGAGCAAAAGATGCGAAAAGTGTGATCCCAACTTACCTCTTACCGATCAGCCATGCTAAGCCATGATCAGCTGATAGGATGTGAAGTTGGATGCCATTTTCGTTGAAAAGACGACCTCATCCCATGATCGTGCTGCTAAGTCAGTGAATCTTGGAGGGACCTGTGCCAGGTCACTTGGAAGCTCAATTGGGGGAGGGCCGACCTCTGAACGGTCTCAGTCTGCAAGCTACAGCGGCTGTTTGAAACACTGCGCAAGGCTGCAGAGATTTGTTAGAAAGATTTACACCCATTTTATTTGCTAGGAGCACATGTTTAAATCTTGGATGTGTTCACTTTGAAGTGATCACTTCCTTCCATTCCTGGCAGTAACACGAGACGACCCACAAGGCTGCAAACAGGAGCTCGTTTGCTCTTGTGTTTGTTTGTTTGGCGACGCCTCATTTACAGTGCATTGCATCCCGTGCCAAGCACAGCGAAGCAAGCGACTCATATGTTTAAAAAGATCCTGCTGACACATGCACAGCGACAGCCAGAGACACATTTGCACTTTCTGCTTCGTCAGTTGCAAGATGTTCAAGCTTGTCCATGACCTTGCCTCTTGCACGAATACTAAACACTGCCGGTCACCGTCTCTAGCAATTTGGAGCCCCAAGACGAGCCATAGACGAGCCTAAGAATTCTTTGCCAGATTTAGGCGCGTGTTTGAAGGCTCGGAGTGCCTGCAGCGTTCCATGGATTCTGAAAGCACTTCGAGAACTTGCAAGGCATCGATGGCAGGAATGGAGATCCGCATTGACTCTGTTGAAGGGCTTGGGGCCTACAGCTGTAAACGACGCAGTGCAGTGACAGGGATCCTTGCAGATCTGACTGCAGTGGAATAGCAGTGCCAGCGTGTGCGTTTGACAGTAGCAGTCAAGAAAAATCAGCCGAAAACAGCTGCAGTAATATCAGAAAAACCAGCCGAAAACAGCTGCAGTTGTACAAGAATAGTAGAGACATTAGCTGAAAACACAAGCAAACTCCAAAAACAAATGAAAACAATTTGTTCGGAAAATCATAGCTACGTGATGCTACGTGTGAAAAATCAAACGAAAACAAGTTCCTAAAGTCATGGTAGCTGACTTTCCTCATGACTTTCTGAGGCAGACAGCTCCGAAGGACATGTTCGTCTCCATGCGTGTTGGAGATTACCAGAAGCAGTCCCGTGCCCTGCCTGCCATTGGTCGTCCTGGTTTCATATGGGGGTTTCGTTGGTTTATTACTTACTCGAAATGGTTTCTATTGGGTGATTTGGGGGTAACCCCGATTTTGATTTTGAGAAACACCCAAATATGTTTCATGAGCGCAGCGGTCGATGGGGTGAATTCAGCCGCATCCAGATTTATGACGGTTGATGACTTTTATGAGAAAGGAGGGTATTTTTTAGAATTTTTTTGGTTCGGTTAGGTTTAGCTTTTTCCCCAACAGCGTAAGCTTATGGGGTCTTCAGCCCAGTTAAGCTCCGGTGTGAGCCGGTGCAGCTTCCAGGCTCAGGTTCCGGAGGTTCCGGAAGGTTCCGGGGAGTTCCGGTGCAGTTGCCAGGCAAGGTTCCGGAGAGTTCCGGAAGGTTCCGGGGAGTTCCGGTGTGGATGGTAGGCCAGGTTCCGGAAGGTTCCAGGGAGTTTGCCAGGCAAGGTTGCGGAAGGTTCCGGGAAGGTTCCGGGGAGTTCTGGTGCAAAGGTTCCAGAAGGTTCCGGAGGGATCTGGAAAGTTCTGAGTTCCAGTGCAGATGTTCCGGAAGTTCCGAAAATTCCGGAAGGTTTCGGGGAGTCCAGTGCAGATGGCAGGCCAGGTTTTGGAAGGTTCCGGGAGGGTTCCGGAAGGTTCCAGGATGTCCGGTGCAGATGGTAGGCCAGGTTCCGGAAGGTTCCGGAGGGTTCCGGTAAGTTCGTGCAGATGTAAGGCAAGGTTCCGGAAGGTTCCGGGAAGTTGCGGTGCAGCTTCCAGTCTCAGGTTCCGGAGGTTCCGAAATGTTGTGGGGAGTTCAGGCAAGGTGGTGGAAAGTTCAGGAACGTTCTGGAAGTAAAACATGAGATTGCGCAGAAGCAGCCTGGGCGATATTTACACAAACTCAATGAATGCTTCTTAGGCATGCCATCGTGATCACGCCTCAGATTTCTTTGTTACATACCAATATGCCGCAAAAAAAATACGTGTGGAATCATTCAGATCTGTGGCTCTTGCTGTTGGGGATACCACCTTAGCTTATTTTTGGATTTCGAGGGGAGAAAGGAAGGAAGCAAGGAAGCAGGGAAGCAAGGAAGCAAGGAAGCAAGGAAGCAAGGAAGCAAGGAAGGAAGAAAGCAAGGAAGGAAGGAACGAAGGAAGGAATGAAGGAATGCCTGAACATTTTGAACTTTACCACAAAAACCAAAACCTGCGAACACAGCGCCCACCAGGCCTAGAACATTCAACCCTAAAACGCTTGCGCCTAAGACCGTATGTCTGAAAACCTTCAAACCATAGACCCGAAAGGTTGAACCTTCAGACCAGACAGCCTAAAACCTTGAGAGCGCCAACAGCGTTTCAAAATGTTAAAAACCTAACAACACTAGATGACGGTGTGGCCTGGAAGGGGAAGCAGGAGGATGAATTTTCGCCAAAATGATGAGAGAGTGATATCGTGTATGGACCGTATGGATCTCAAGAATTCGATTCTGGAGACCATGGTGGTGAGAGAGCCACAATTCGACCCCCACTTTCTGATGCAAAAATGTATTTCATACACTTAGAGCATAAACGCTGCGCGCTGACAAGGGGAATGTCCCAAACCCTGTAACTGTCATCAAGAACAGAAGCCAACCTAAAAACATAAACTTAAAACTCTCAAAGCATACGCCCAAAACCTAAAAACCATACACCTAAAACTCAGAAAACATAAACTCAAAACCAAACACCTGAAACCCTGAGACCTAACCCTAAACCTTGAAGCCACAAACTTAAACAACCTTGAAATCATAAACTTCAAACCCTATTTCAAACCCTAAAACCATAAACCCAGACCTTAAAACTACAATAAAGCTAAAACCCTAAATCCATAATCCCAAAAACTTCAAAACATACTTAAAACCACCAACCTTAGAACCCTGCAGCCAGAAACTTGAAAACAATAATCTACAACCTTTAAAACAACAAACATCCTAGAACCATAACATTTGAAACCTTTAACCATGAATTCTTGACCCTAAAACAATAAAACTCAAAACATCAAACTTCAATCCTAAAACCATGATACTTAACCTTAAAACCAGAACCCCTCAAATCGACAACCCTACAACCATACACCCTAAATCCCCAAAAAGTCCGGCCCCTAACCTGAAAGCATATATCTTAAAACCATACACCCATCAATCACACATTCTAGAACCTCAAAACCCAAATCTCAAAGCTTTCCCAAATCCTGCAAGTACCACGCAAACTGGAAGGGAAAATGTCCCCAACCCTGTAACTGTCATCAAACACGGAATCCGCAAAAAAAATCCCCAAACAGAGCCATAAAAAATTCCCCGACTAAGTTTGCTCCCTTTGAGAAACACCCTTTTGATCATGAGAGCAGCGGTCGATGGGGTGAATTCAGCCGCATCCAGGTTTATGATGGTTTATGTCCTGTCGTGGTGTACTTTTGGTGTCAGATTAGCAATTCTCAAATCGATGCGAGGCTTTGGTTCGGCGAAGACGTATCGTTTCCCTCATTTGGAAGAGGAGCACCGCTTTGCACGTATTGAGGCCTGATTATGCCTCCAATTGAGATTGAATATGAATGGCCTTCGAGTCTTGTCTTTTCACTAAGTCATGGCCATGTCATGGCCATGTTGCTGGGAGGTCTTTCATCGCATTGGCCACTTGACTGTAAACTTGGACAACCTTCCAGCGAACGAGCCTGTGGAGGCACCCGAAATCAAGACAGTTGTGGTTTTGCCAGGACCGTTTCAAGCAGCGAGACAGGAATGACCAATACTTTAGTTGCGGCTAAGCTTGCAGGTGCCTGTGGATTTGCCTGAGCTGAAATTGTTGCCCATGAAGCTCCTCGGATGTAACTTCAGTTTCTTTTTGCCAAGCAAAGGCTAGCGGGTCTTCAACGAAGCTACGGTAGCAGACTGTTGCTCCATTGAGAAGAGAACTCATCATATGAAACCATTCAACTTCAGGCTTGCAATTCTCAGTGAAACTGTGGCCTTCTCAGTTGAGCAGTTCTGTTCAAAAATAGTCGATTTTCATATCTCAGAAAGTCACATTTTGAACAAGGAATCCAAGCCAGACCAGAAAGGAAAACAGCAAAAGGCCAGGGCCTTGACATTGCTTTCGAATGTGTTAAGAGTTGAGATGAGTTGAGGAGGCATCAGCAGACTTCTGTTTCTAGGCGAAGAACAAGTTCGATGCCGCCCAGAAGTGACTCATCTGCGACTGATTTCGGGAGATGTCGCCAGTGCAGAGAGCAGATGGATGCAGTGCACTTCGGCTCTTAGGTACTTGGCCGAGCATCACGTTGAAGAAGTGATTGCAGACGCCATCCGGGAGGCTTCTGCAGAGATGCTCAAAGGTTGAAGATATGTATATAGTTGTATACTTGTATATATTTATATATACATACATTGTATGTTGTATTAGAACTATACATAGAGTATATCTTATACACTTTTTTGCGTTGAAATTATCTTATTTATATGTGTGTATCATATTACCCGGCGTAGAGGAATTAATCAAGGAGATTTGTTTTGGAACAATTGTGTGGAATACAATCCTAGTTGGATGACGCGAGGGGCAAGCAGATGAATTAATAAGTGGGATCAAGGTAGATTAATTTTGCAATTTCCATTGCTGAATTGGCATATATAGGAAAAACATTGAAAACCATTGCAAGCCCTTGTCAAAACATGATACAGAACATGTTCCAGTGTTGAACCATTTGAAACCATTTTAGTAGAGCATTCAAATCAGATTATGCAGTCATAAACATTCATAAACAACCAGGAGTCATTATCAATCTTGTGAGTGAGAGCAGCCGCTGACAGGCATCCAGTGCAATATCCAGTGCAATGGCCCAAGGACAAATACACTACCATTAGAAAACCATTTGGTGGTTTCTTAAAATAGGGGTACGTGCAAATCATTCAATACTGGGTGTTTTTAGTAAGAAACCATTGATCGACCCAGCACCCCTGAAGGCTCGATATAATTCCACGGCCCCACAAGAGCTCACATACCCTAGGATGAATTGTGCACTGGCTGAAAGGAGGGGCCTACAGTGCCGTGGGATGCATACAAAACGACAGGATCATACATGAACCAGGTACCAATACGATCATGAAACGACTTGGGAATCAAAGGGATAATTCCATCATGGACCATTTTGGTCGGGCCAGTACCCTCTCAAGACCCATAGATTTGATTCCATGGCCCGGCCCACAGACCCTAGGCTTCATTGTCCATTGGCGCCAGTGGCATGGCCCTGGGATGCACACATGATCATTACAGATATGGGGGGTTTCTCAAAATAGGGGTACCCCCCCAAAATGGATGGTTTATTACTACGATTTGTTTGAATGGGATGATTTGGGGGGTCCCCTATTTGAGAAACCACCATACATCAGCCAATACTATCAGAAAAAAACAATTTAACAACCATCAGCAAATCTTTCAGTTAAATCCATCATTCTGAACCCATCATGAATTGTTTCACAACCTTGTACAAGGAGCACTTCCTAATCAAACCACTGTGGACCATTTTTGCCAACTACCCCAAGGCACCAAAAGTAATATCAATGATCCGCCACCCCCATTTTGGGCCCCCACGAGTAATCGTTGAGACAGCCACCAAACCCATCTTAGCCTGCGCCATTTAGCCACAACCAAATGGATTTAGTGGCTGGAAGGGCAGGCAGAATAGATTTTCGTGGTGGTCATGAACTGGAATGTAACATGCCTTAGCCTATGTTTGTTGATGACAATGAATCCAAGAGTTCATTTGGCTGTAGAATGACTTTGATAAATTTCAAAACAGCTTTAATCAACGACCCAGGATTATTATGACTATTACTAACTTGTGGAGTATCCCCTGCACGGAGCTGCATATTGTCTATTCAAATTCATGTTTGCATATGTATATATATATATAGTATCATGTGTATCCAGTTCTGAGCCAGACCCTACTTTCATCAGCGAGCATCATTGCAGTATCAATCAAATTTCACGGCAAAGCACTTTGGCATTCCGACATTATTCATCATTATTCTTGACCAAATTCAATGGCACGTAGGGCGTGCAAACTTTTCACAAGCTTCGCGTCAGCATATCGATTGCGCAAGCTTGTGCGAGCTCCAGCCGCGCCCAATAAGTAAGCCAACGCGAGCGAGCGAGAGAGAGAGAGAGAGAGAGAGGCATACAGTTGCGCGCCCAGCGTTTCACTCTGCGTATCTTTCTCTGGGCTGTCCTGTGACTGATGCTGGGTGATTCGTTCAACCGCCAAGGGCTTTAGCACACTTAGTGCAAACCATGAACATGACCCAAGCAAGCTCGACCGGACAAAATAAGGACCATGCAAGTCGGATGGAATGCAAAATGCGTCGGAGCTTTTGGCACAAGCTCCGCGCAGTGTTTGCGCAAGCAGATTGTGCTTTCCATGACTCCCCAGCCCCGCGTCCCAGCCTCCCCGTGACATTTTTTTTTTGTTGTATCCTGTTTCTGCTGCCACAGGCCAGTCACAGAATGAGGATGAATAAGGATAAATTGCCCGCACCAAGACTGCGCAAGCGAAAACCTACAAGACGCATGAAAACATAGTTCGTGAATTCGTTCATTTTTTCCTTCAAGATTGTCCCCGCCCAAGCTCCCACCGAAGTCACGCAAGAGTTGCGAAAACGTTCCGTGCAAACAATAACAACGTCAATCAAATCGATCATGAATTTTGAATATTTTGAACGCTGCACATACGAGCTTGGATCAATGCAGAAATCAAACAATTAGTTCTGCAATGGTTCTGGAATCTGTTGGCCGACAGACAAGTCGTTTTCGTGGCAGCTAGCAGAAGGGATGCCTGCGGACACATCTTGCCAGGTCATCCACGAGAAGCCTAGTGATCCGCACGCCTTTCTCTCTGCTCAGATTTTGAAGCATGAGAATGCCTCAGAATGTTTTCTGCAGAAATGTTTTTTCACGTGTGAAAGCAGCAAGAAACAGAAAGTCTATGGCGAATTATACTAGTCATGCAGTCCACACAACGTTTATGTGTTTGCATGATCTTGCGAACACTTCTTGAGCACTCAAGGTTTTGCTTTAAGACTGTAAGGCATTCCCTGTCTCAGGCAGCCCAAAAGCAAGCGGAAATTCTGGAGCAAGGAGCTCAGACAAAAGTCAGAAAGTGTCAGAGTGCGACATGTCATGCAATGAATTCATCAGGCGGAATGACAACACGATCATTGCCCGTGATGTGGTTCGGACCTCTGGCCAGTTGATGTCAGTTGCGGCTACAAAGATATTGATTGTTGTTGATTAATGCAGTTGTACCAGCTGTAGGGGTGCATACGACCACCTGAAGAATGCTGTTGACTGGAGGTGGACCAGTCAGCCCCGAAACCAGCGGTCCCTCCTGGAGTGGAATTGCTGCCCTTCAGGCAGTGTGGCACGATGTGGCATGCCAAGCACAAGCAATAGTTAATGGAAGATTTGGCAAGGGGCAGACTAGTCATTGACAGCCGCAAAATCTGCCAGGCAGTACTACAACAATCACGTCCGTTCTTTGGATGGAGATAACATGCAGGCAACGTCTTGATGAGATATCTTGCAACTTCTTCACTGCATCACATTGTTTCGCGCCAGAACTTGTACGCGAAGTTTGGAGTCAAAGCTGCCGCACCCAAAAGTGTCCACAGCCAAGTGCGGAGCAGTGAAGCGATGAAGAGTTGGCAAAACTGGACTGAATTGAAATGAATATGTAATCTCTCAATCTCAACATAGACATGTTGACATCTCTTCACTGTACACTGTGCAAACAAATGCTCTTCCAAAGTCCTGCCATATCCAATGTCCAATATGTGGCCCAGTCATACTTTTCTCCATGCAGGTGCAGTTAGCCCCTGCTCCAGCGGTCCCTGCTCCAGTGGAATTGTTGCCCTTCAGGCAGTGTGGCACGATGTGGCATGCCAAGCACAAGCAATGATTAATTGAAGACTTGATATCAGACTAGTCATTGACCACTGCAAAATCTGCCAGGCAGTACTACAACAATCACGTCCGTTCTCTGGATGGAGATAACATGCAGGCCACGTCTTGATGAGATACCTTGCAACTTCTTCACTGCATCACATTGTTTCGCGCCAGAACTTGTATGCGAAGTTTGGAGTCAAAGCTGCCGCACCCAAAAATGTCCATAGCCAAGTGTGGAGCGGTGAAACAATCAAGAGTTGGCAAAACTGGACTGAATTGAAATTGATTTGAAATCTCTCAATCTCAACATAGACATGTTGACATCTCTTCACTGTACACCGTGCAAACAAATGCTCTTCCAAAGTCCTGCCATATCCAATGTCCAATATGTGGCCCAGTCATACTTTTCTCCATGCAGGTGCAGTTAGCCCCTGCTCCAGCGGTCCCTGCTCCAGTGGAATTGTTGCCCTTCAGGCAGTGTGGCACGATGTGGCATGCCAAGCACAAGCAATGATTCATTGAAGACTTGATATCAGACTAGTCATTGACCACTGCAAAATCTGCCAGGCAGTACTACAACAATCACGTCCGTTCTCTGGATGGAGATAACATGCAGGCAACGTCTTGATGAGATATCTTGCAACTTCTTCACTGCATCACATTGTTTCGCGCCAGAACTTGTACGCGAAGTTTGGAGTCAAAGCTGCCGCACCCAAAAGTGTCCACAGCCAAGTGCGGAGCAGTGAAGCGATGAAGAGTTGGCAAAACTGGACTGAATTGAAATGAATATGTAATCTCTCAATCTCAACATAGACATGTTGACATCTCTTCACTGTACACCGTGCAAACAAATGCTCTTCCAAAGTCCTGCCATATCCAATGTCCAATATTTGGCCCAGTCATACTTTTCTCCATGCAGGTGCAGTCAGCCCCTGCTCCAGCGGTCCCGGCTCCAGTGGAATTGTTGCCCTTCAGGCAGTGTGGCACAATGTGGCATGCCAAGCACAAGCAATGATTCATTGAAGACTTGATGTCAGACTAGTCATTGACCACTGCAAAATCTGCCAGGCAGTACTACAACAATCACGTCCGTTCTCTGGATGGAGATAACATGCAGGCAACGTCTTGATGAGATATCTTGCAACTTCTTCACTGCATCACATTGTTTCGCGCCAGAACTTGTATGCGAAGTTTGGAGTCAAAGCTGCCGCACCCAAAAGTGTCCACAGCCAAGTGCGGAGCAGTGAAGCGATGAAAAGTTGGCAAAACTGGACTGAATTGAAATTGATTTGAAATCTCTCAATCTCAACATAGACATGTTTAGATCCCTGCACGTGGCCAACATGTTCCAGGCAGCCCCAGCTCCAGTAGCTTGGCACTTACAGCGAAGTGAGGACTTGGTGACAAGAGCCCTGCGATGGGTTCAATCTTGGAAAGCAGTGGCAGCATTCTCAGGTTGCGACTCCTTCAGAAGTTCCGTTCCAGCCTTAGATTTTGAAGTGAAGGAGATTCGGGTTTCACGTTTAGGTGAACTCAAATGATCTCAACCCCCTCTGTCGCAGGAGGCGTTCTTGAGGAGGGACAAAAGACATTGAAACATCTTCAAATCCTCGATGTGAAACAGTCGAAACTCAATCTAATAAAGCCACCCGGCCTCCGCAACCGAGATTTGCAAAGCGTCCCTCAGTCGGAACGTGGCTAAGCAACGCACCCAAAAAAGTCAAGGCTGAGGCAGGACGAGTTGTCAAGCTGAGCGAGGGTCATGTTTCATTTGGTGACTATCGTTCCTGTGGAGGGACAGGAATAATGTTGGCAAACAATTAGCTGCTGTACAGGAACCCTGATGCGTTTTGAGTTTTCCAGCGAAACCTCTCGAGTAACAATGATTTTGGGTAGCGGTGCGGTTGTGGACGGCTTTCAGAAGATGATGCATTGTCACCGACTTAGGCAACTTTCCAGGAGACACATCCTGAACATTTGAACGACACGCTGCGAGAACATAATTTTGTCGCAGTTTGTCTAGATGTTTACAGAATAGTACAGAGTTGAATATGCTAAATTACTGCACACTTCAGGATGCGAACAAAATACTAGGGCTCTTGCAAGAGCAAATTATGTGATTGTTTGGAAGTTCCTCTTGTTCATTGGTTCCTCGTTGGTACTAGTATTGTTGATATTCCACCCCAAAGCCAACTATGATTGATATTATGTATATAATTAGTTCAGGTATGTTCGGGTTTTGACCGCTCTACCCGAACCAGCTGGAGACTATGTAATTCTACGGGAATAAATGACAGCGTATGGTGAGGGAAGGAGAGAACACTTACTTTGTTCTTCCAGACTACAAGGGTCGGCCATGTTGGGGAAAAGTTGCGATCAAGAATCCCAGTAGAGGTCTCATGGACTGAAAGTCATACCAGAAAGCGCAAGAAGTATCAGTGTTTCTTGTTACTTGTTTTCCATGTGTACGCTTTCGCATCACGTGGTTTTCCACAGTGTGTTTGAATGATAGCAGGGCACCTTTCTTATTTGTTTTCCAGATTATTTGACTGCATTATTTGCATTCTTCCCGCCGCACAATGTGAACTCTTGTGAACTCTTATGTGTAATTGTTCATTACTTTGACCTTTGTTGTTTGTTTTGATTTCCCCATAGGTCCCCTTCGAGATTGATCTTTGATATTCTTCAATAATCTTTGATATATTTTCACAGTCTGTCCACAACTTGGTGGACTGCTACCCCAGACAGATAATCCTTTCAGTGTGGCGTGTACTACTACGGGTACAGTCGGAGACAGGTGGCTGAAAAGCCTGTGGAGAAGCCAGTGGAGAAGGCAGCGGAAGTGAAGCTGGAGACCACGCAGTTCAAATTCAAACCGCCACGCGCCCAGTTTCTCTGTGAAACCTATTGCAGCTGTCCAAGCAGCTGTCCAAGAAGACTATGGATGAAACAAAATCCTTGGGAAGAAATGATTAGTTGTTTAATGTTGTTTAAACCTTCTACATTTTTTCTTGTTCAATGACTCAACAAAATTCTGGTTGCTCCTTTGCGCTGATGCAAGGTTCCAGTGAAAGTAGCTTAAATTACAAAACGCATCTCCTGACGAAGTCACCAACAGATTTATGCAATGCCACTAGCCATGCCCCGATGAAAGCCACCCGAGCCCATGTTGCCTTAGCTTTTCCAAACCAAGGTCTGTAGGATCCTGGCTTCAGATGAAGCCGTATCAGGCAAGGCGAAAACGGTGTTTTACGGCTCAGCATTTAGGAAATTTAGTATCCTTCTTATATTCTTAGACGTATTTTATTTGGAATGACACTGCGTTGTTTGAGTCTCCAGTTTGAAGAAGAGGAACACTCTAGCGGTATCAGAGAGCAGTTCCACCGTCCAGATTTCATTTCTGGCAGGCCAAATCGCAGCAGACCAGTATGGAAGTTGCTGCAAAGCCCGATGCGGTCTCAGCACCTCCTCCCAAGGCCCCCAAACTGACTGCCATTGAACATGTAGAAAACTTGTGCTCCTCGAATGTGTCACTGGTACGTCTCTGAATATGGTGTGTGCTGGAGGCCGAAGAGGCCAAGCCAAAGACCACTCCGGCAGCATCATTGACCGACTTCAGGTTCGGATCAGTCCATTTGCATATATGCATATTCACATATGTATGATTATGTGCATATCCACACGTGCTTTTTGATTTTTAGTATATGAACATATGCATATAATTATGCATGCGCCTATGAAACATGATTTACATGGGTGTATATATATATATATATATATAGAGAGAGAGAGATGGAGAGCTATGTATTGGACTTCTTCAGTAGTATATCTAAGCGGCAACTATACATCCAAAAGTGCGCAGTCTTCCAGGCAATACTATGCTGACAATATGCGCAGCCTTGGATCTGACTCGATGGAGGTGCCAGAGCTGGTGCAAGATTTTCTTGGATTTTGCATTGCACAGTAAACATTTATGTAACGGTTTCTCAAAATAGGGTACGGTACCCCCAAATCATCCAATGTATGTAGGTAACAAACCAACCATTTTGGAGGTCCCCCATCTTGAGAAACACCCATTTTTATAATGTAAAAGGCAGGTTGGGCAGCACGATAAGAAGCATTGGGCGGTGTTCACCTCAACCTTGATCCAATAATTTGTTCTTCATCTCCTTTTTAGACACAGAAGTTCAGACCACAAACTGATGTGGGCCAGCTGTACTCGCGGTTCTGCCAGAAGCTGTACTCGAAGTTCCCAAGCCAGCCGAAGCCAAAACCTGCTGCGAAAGCTCCTGCTACTCACTGAGTTTTTGGCGATTGATCAAAGCGGGGGGCTTCCTGTGCTGCCATGCGTTTTCTAACCAAGGAGTCGCAAGCGCAGCAGAAGCACGAGCCTCAGGATCTTGTTGGGAAGCCAGTGCACAGTCAGAGGTGGGTCACTGAAAAAGTTGTATCCAAATCATTTCCTGCTGATTTTCTTGATAAACTGAGCTTTAGATTTTGAGATGCTTTGACGCGTCGAGGTTTGCCCTACGACCGTCAGTTGGCACTTGGCTGACACCTTTGATGGTCAAACCTGCAGCTCCAGCAGCACCTGCTCCATCTCCGGCCCCTGCTCCTGCTCAACCAGCACCAGCAGCGCCAGTCCCAGAAATATTTATGCGTTGGGCAGAAGCAAGATGAAGCTGGTCTGCACATGACTCTAAGTTGTTCAAACAGAATACTTTGTGAACTCGTTTGCCTGTGCCCTCAAAGTGTTTAATGTGCAAGTTTTAATTCCCAAAATCTATTCTCCAATGCTTAGGCTGCAAGCGCACAGACGCCATTCCACTTGAAGCCATCTGCAGCTGCCTCAATTCCAAGCTATCGAGCCTGATTGTAACTCACTGTTGTCCATGGTTTTCCTATGGTTTCCCATGGATTCCCCAGTGATTTGCTTCGAAAACCTCTGAGCAGTTTGTCACAGAGATCGGCCAATGGGAGGTTGGAACCTGGCTGTGCTCAAAGCCTGCGGTCATGCCTTCCAAGTGCCCGAGCATTTTGGTGGGCTCTTCAGTGATTACCTACTCAATCGCTTGGATATGGTTGTTTCTCAAAATAGGGGACCCCTTCAAAACTGCTTAGTTTCTTTCTATAAATGATTAATATGGGTTGATTTGGGGGGGCCCTATGATTTGAGAAACACCCGTGCAGTAGATTGCAGTAGCAGCTAAATCTCTTCATGCATCACATTGTAAGCTCTTAGAGTTGCCCCAAGGAGAGGACCCGCAGCACGCAGTTGACCATGAAGCAGGAGGAGATGGCTGGGAGAGGGCATTGGAGGGCATTGGAGTTCCTGAGCAGTGTGATTTCAGTCAGTTTCAGTGTGAACTTTCCAGCTTCGAACATCTTTCGGTCGTTTTTCAACACGTTTTTTCTCCATGTATTTCCATGTCAGGAACTGATCACCGGCTACCAAACCGAGCTCAAGAAGAGGGACGAGGTCGGTGCCAAGCCCCTGAGATGCCCTTTGGCCATCGCAGCCAAGCTGAGGAAATCCAACAGCTGAAGTCTGCTCTCAATGAGGTGGTCTTCCGTGCAGCTGTAAAGCCAACAGAAGTGGTTTCCATTGGCTTTCCAATATGATGTTTATATATGTTTATATGGTTTGATATGATTTTATATGATGTGTATATGATTATTGTACGATTTTGTTATGTAATTTGTCAATTTCTTGCGTTTGGAAACCGAATCTGGTTCATGTGAAGATCCCTTGCGAGCTATATGATTGTTATGAGTTACGATAAAATCATTATATATTATTGAATGGTTATTAATGTTGTTATTATCACTATTCTTTTGAGATCAGGGATACCCATTGCATTCCTGCTGCCCTTGAGCCGGCTGCGGCGCTTTTAATAGCATGGCACCAAGCTCGAAATTGAGCGGAAAGATCAATCCCGAGGGGTAAAAGCAGAATCTCTTTGGATGTCAAAGGTCTACTTTTCAAAAACTGGGAGTCGCCACAAGAATTTATTCATTCCATGTTCGGTGTTTGATGTCAGCTCGAAGTTTTTCACATTTTTTCACCACGCGCCAGGTCATGCGGAAGCTCAACTAGTTTTGTGGGCTCAACCTTTGAATCTTCTCAGGGATCTCAGAGCCGGCAGCTAAATGCTTTAAAACATTGCTGCTGGCGGAGATTTACAAAGATTTACACCCATTTTATTCACACTTTGCGAAGGCCATGTCTGGATGTGTTCACTTTCAAGTGATCTCCAGCTTTTCCTGGCCTTGAGACTCACAGGGCTGCAAACAAGAGCTCGTTTGCTCAAGTGTTTGTTGGTCTGGTGTCTCCTTTTCACGAGCAGTTGCCAAGAAAATCCCTGGCTGATCCTTCTTAAAAGGAGGATCCATTAGCAGGGATTTACAAAAAAACAATGGTACAGTAAATTGTAATCACTACCAAATACTTGTCAGCCCGCACACCACGGTTGGGAATATTTGTGAACCCACCAGTGGAACCAATCTTCACTTGCAACCTGCTCGCATTGCATCTCTTGCTAAGCACAGAGAAGCAGTGGCAACGCGTTTGAAAAGATGCTGTCGCAGCCACATGAAGTTTGCTTGGCAGCAAATGCACGCAGTCTATCGCAATCTGCTGTGACATCACTACATTTGAGTCACCAATATTGCTGCATATAGATAGTAGCAGCTTTGCAGGTAAGCCATGGGAAACCTCAAATTTTGCTCATAGCGCGTTCTGCGGAACATGCTTGACATGTAGCTCCAGGCACCTTGATTCATTTCTAAGTGGTGTGGACGGTGTGGTGGTTTATATAGGCTTTAAACATATTGTGTGGAATTGAATGACGTCACGTTGCTTTATTTGCACAAACAGTAGTTTGCAAAGTCTTCGGATTTCATGTTGGCGAAGTCATGTGAAATCGCTGTATGTCCGTGACATCATGACAGATATGACAGCAAAGCTGCATTTTTTACGGGGGAAGCTGTTGTTCTCCAAACAAAACCCTTAGAAGATCCTTAGAAGCCTAGAGTTTGTAATATTTGGGGAGCAGCTGCTCACTAGCTCCTGGCCGTGCGATGGCCGGTCAGTTGGAACCAATGTTGCCCATCTCCAAGGGAAGGAGGCAGCTTCGGCGAAGTTATCACAGCAGATTCTCCATACTCCATGCATCCTAGCATATTCCACACATTTCTGGATCTGGGATGATCTCGATTCATTGGAAACGAGTTTTCATCTGCGCAGTTCTGAAGTGGAGCTCCAGCCCTTTGCAAAGGCGCACCTGTGGAGAAACGATGAGAAAAACCGTGGTTGAAAGGTACATTGGTTGATTATTTGTTGGAAATTACATCAATCTCTTGATTTTTGGCAATTAATGGAAATTGTTCATTCTTGATTGTTCCAGAAATTATATACATTGAAGATACATGAATCTATTCAATGACCCCCTGGGAACCGGTGGATCAGCGGATCCCAAAAGTTTACATTCCTTCGTGCGATGGCGCAGGAGCCAGATGGAAAAGAACGTTGCTGCCCTGGCTTTGTGTCGTTGTCTCAGGATGTTGGAGAAGCCAATTTGGAGGTTTCTCAACAGCTGGGGGACCCTGCAGATGGGTGATTTATTACTGTAAATATCCATAAATGATTAATATTAGATGATTTGAGGGTACTCCTGAGTTGAGAAACCACTATTTGTGTCAGATCAAACAGTATCGAATGCCGGTTTGAATCCAATTCGATTTCAGAGTCCAATTTGAGAACAACATGAACTCCGAGAAGTTCATGCATAAAAGAGACCCCAGAGCGATTTTTCGTCGAATTCAAGGTCTGCTTGCAGCAACTTTTCCATCCAGTACAACTTCACATCTGCAAGGAGATGCTGTTGGGCTGTTGGACCATGTTGACCTCGCCTGTCTGTGACCGATTGTGGTACCGTTTGCGGCTCCAAGAGACCAGACAAAATTTTGCATGTATATACATATGTGTTTGTTTATTCATTTATTTGTTTATTTGCATTTATTTACGTATTTGTATTTATTTATATTTTTAAAAGTCTATTTCTATTTTCACTATATTTATTTATATTGATATTTATATCTACATGTCATTATTTATATGTATTGGTATTCCTTTGTATATATTTATGTATATACACACTACTTCACCTCATTCGCTAGACTTGACTCTTTTGCGCTTGCACCAGTATTGCCTCCGCCATCATGCTATCCGATGGTGGCATCATGAGGGAGCATGTGATGCTCTCAGATCGTTGCAGATGTCATTTGGTTCAAATCTTTCAGTTGTTTTTTGACTGCAAGTTAGACTTGAAGGCCGACCCTGATTTTCCCCAACCTCCTTGGGCAAGGACCTCAGGGGCAAAGCAACAACATTTAGAGAATGGTGGAACAATACCGTTCACCATCAAGATGTTCCGTGCCAAGCGGAAAGATTCTAATTTTCAAGATTCTAAGGTTGAGCATTACCTCTTAGGTGCAAGCCTCGGAGGGATAAGCAAGCAGCAGCATTTGATGATTGTAAATTTTGAGTTTCTCCAGCGGCATGGCATCGCACAAGGTGCTGTCTTCATGGGTTCGGTGATTGGAATGCTTCTCATGGGGTGCCCTTAGCCGTGTCCAAAAGCATCGATTCAATTCGCTTGGGAGAAGGTACCTTGGTGATTTGTTGGGAATCCGACCAGCGCTCGCTGCTGCCTCAGTATAAAAGCAACATGCTCTGAGATTTACAAACCGAGAAGAGGTTGACTTTTAGATTGGTTGGGTTTTCTTCTCCGATGGTTTTCCTTTACAGCTTGGGACTTGTCGGACCAAAATCTCCGCTAGAATTCTGTTGGAGCTTGGCTTGACCGAGATCATAGCCAACGGCTTAACTGCAATGGGTGCCCTGACGTCATCGATACTTTCCTGGGGTGCGAACCTCTGACTACAGATCTCATGGGTGTTTCAGCTTTCAGAAGCCCGCAGAGCATGATTGCGTGTCAGGGTTTGGGAGTTTCTTTTGTTTTGCGCACATGTTTCTATGGAAGTAGCATGCTAGCAATACTGGACTGCGTGGGTTCAAGAATCCAGTCCCGCCGCGATGTTTTCTCAAGAACATGAAGTGGTTGCGTGTAGTTGCCACTTAGTTTCGTAGTGTTCCTCAAGCAACAAACCCCAGTCCAAAATGCTAGGCTCAAGTCAGAAGCTAGCTGTGAGGATGAAGCCGCGAGAACATACGAGAATCAGATGCGTGTGAATTTGCTTTTCTTTTTTCCGTCTTGCTTCATCGGCCGAACAGCGACGATGGAATACCATATCTACCGCGACCAACCCACGCTTGCAGTTCCACACCCTCCGTGGACCGCTGAACAGTCCGTCTTTTTCTGGCTGCTTTGGTACCTCCTTTCGCTAAAGTGCTACTTCCATCTACTTCCCCACTGTCCAGCTTCTCTTTGTGAAGCATGTGCAGCTCCTTGTCCTATGCCAACCATTGCCCAAAGTTGGTGGCTTCCCCAGCACAAACTGATCCCTTTCGGGAACATTTGTGACTACCATGGGCATCCCATTTCAATGCAAGAAATCCAAAGAGGATAAAAGAGACTGATCGAATCTGATGCACACACCTACATTTTTTGCCATTGTTTACCATCGTTTACACATACTCGTACATTGTGCATTTCTAGGGTGTTACTCAAAATGGAGGTACCCTCAGTTATCATGCAATATGAATCATTGTGTATTAAACAAACCCACCACTTTTGGGGTCCCCTATGGCTTAAGAAATTTGCTGGAGACAACTTGATCTTTGGAAGTTGAGATCTGACCCACTCAGGACCTTCAGAAGTGGTGTGGACCGTGATTTTCATCAGCCGTGTCGTCATGGGCGTCGGGGTCAGATGCTCAGACTGGCACCACAACGACTGCGGTGACAAGACAAGACCCTTGGGCCGAGGTGGGTGGAAACTATCCGCTCAGCGCTGCTAAGGCCACCATTGGTGCGTCGCACAGTTGAGTCGTGGAAGATCCGTTGAAACATTCACTATTTTATCATGTTTTATCAATCATTTTACATTTTACTTATACTTGAAAATACTTGATATAGATTGATATAGTTGGTGTTTTCCCATCAAATGTGTACGGATACTTGACGTTTACCTCAAGTCTCCATACTTCGCAGCTGCAGGCCGCGGAATCCGGCAACGATAGCCAGGCTCGAGTCCAAGTGCAATGATCTTGTCACGAAAGCCGCGTTCCGCAGCTGGAGTTTGGTTAGCTTTAGCTGGGTGTTTCTCAAAATAGGGGATCCGCAAATCATCCAATATTAGTCATAGAAATAAACCAGAAAAGCTTGGGGGGTTCCCCATTTTAACCCCCAGCTCTTTTTCCTTTGGCGGGTCGGGGAACTGCTCGATCAAGACTTAAAGTCCGGCCTGACCTCACTTTGGCAAAACAGTTTTGATTCCCCCCAGGTGCCTGGCCGCTCGACACGCGCATTTTGACGTAGCCTGCAAAACTATGCATTTTGAAGTTCGTTTCGTTCCTGTGAAAACTCATAAAGGCTCTGTTGGCACCAAGTCTCTCAATTAGATTTTTCAGCTGTGAATAGTCAACTATCGTTTGGACTCAACATGATTCGGAACCTCCTGCACAAGCTCATGCATTTGAAAGCACCTGCGGTACTTCCGACGTTGCGTAAACTAAGCACGCATCAGTGCGCGCGACAGGAAAGTGGATCCAAGCCTTTGATGGGGCAAACACGTTTTGGTGCACTGACATCAATGAGGGACTGCGGTGGGGGACAGTTGTGTCCACTGTACGGCAGCTATGGGTAAAGGAGAAGGGGTGGTGTGCTGTCCTGGGTGCTGTCCTAGGCAGCACTTTGTCACCCAGGGCAGCTGTTCTGTGAGGGGCGGTATTTTGTCAATGCAGAGTTCAGCCAGGGAGGTGTGTAGGGTGTTCTGTGATGAGTGGGCTTGAGGGCAGCGTTCTGGCAGGTTTTGCGCTTCCTTCAGGGCAATTTGGTAGTCTTCTGCGCGGTGTCCAGTTCGGGCAAAGTTCTGTTCAGAAAGTGCGGTGTTCTGTGCAGGCTTCGGTCGAGCGGGTGTGATTTTCTTTCAAGCCAGTGGGGTGTTCCATGAGGAGCGGTACATTATTGAGGCACAGAGGAGGTTGGAACCGGGATGCCATACAAAGGGGGAGAATACTATTGTTTTTCTGAAAGAGATAGACATCAAGTGTGTTTAGTCAGAACAATGAATAATGATCATAGATAATGTAATAACAACAATCTACTTATAGATATGCATACATACACACCATTCCCAAACCATGACCTGTAATCAAGTGCCACCTCTCGCTTTCCTCTGGAAGGTCACTGCTGTACAGGCAGCACATCAAGCTGCCAGAGCTTTCTTTTGGTGCGCCAGCGAGAGCCAACAGCAGCATGGAAAGCCTAGATGACGATGACGACTGAGGCAGGGACCTGGTCAACTGGCACCGTACATGTTGGTGCCTTAGTCCACGGGCATGGCCCAGGGTCATTAGCATTGGATGGTTTCGAGCTTTGCATTTGAGGGTGGCACTTGCTTTGCTGTGCCTGCCTCCTGGCGAGGCAGGATGTTGCAAGACGTCAATATGCGGTGAAATTTGGGTGTTCCTCGAAATACGGGGTACCCCCAAATCTTCCAATAATAATAGTCGGATGTTTCGTGTTAAACCATGTTAAACCGCCCATTTTGGGGGGTCGTCATGGGTCCAATGGGTCCTCTATCTTAAGAAACCACCTAATTTGATGCAACTGAAGACACTTTGCACAGGGCGTGACCTCCGTGCAGTTCCGGCTCCTCCTTGGCCTTGGAGCCTGTCCCGCTGGAGTGGTCTCCCAGCTGAACGCCACGGCACGGGACATCACTGGACAGCAGGTTGCAAGCCTCACAGACGCTGCACGCAGGTACTTCTACGCTCATGGCAGGAGGAAGCCACTGAAGCTGCTCTTCTATCCTTGACAGATCTAGTTTGGTAGGAACTGATGACAGGCCTTGCAACAACGACTTTAAATCATGGTAGCCATATGCATGGGCCGGTATATGAAGAATTGTGAAAAGGTTTGGTCTGTGAAGTTGCCACTGGCCTTCGTTTGCACTTCATTGAACTCAATCTCTCACGAAAGCAAGTGATGAGGAGGAGAGCAGCCCATACCCTGGTGGGAGAGCGTGGATCTTATTCGTAGTTTTTCGTGAAGAACTTTGCACGTCGAACACTGTGCAACTTGTGGGTGGCTGTTTGCCGCTCTTTTACCTTTCGCATTCTTTTGCGACCTGAGAACGAGAATGTTGGGAGGAGCCAGATCCTCAGGACCAGCTTGGACCGGAGGTGACAGTTGTAAGACATGCGGATGGATGCGGATGGATGCAGGGGTACACGAAGGAGCTCCCCTCGTTCAGGTGCGGAGCTACACAACCGCCGTCATTGGTGGATGTTGGTAGGCACGGAGAAGTGTTTGCTCTCAACTCGCAGAAGGACGTGCCTGTTCGCATGAGAGGCACTGCAGGGTCATGGTTCTTCTTCGACGTTGCATTCTATGGAACGGCTTGATACTCAGAAATCTTGGAAGGATGCTACATCTAGACCTTTTTCCATTTTTTTCCCATGCTGTTGTGAGGACAAGCGAATTGTAGCTTGCTGAGTGCAAAATGTTGAGCATCTCTTGTGCCGCTTCCACTGCAGCTATTGCTCAAGCTTCACCAAGCGAATGGAAGTTCTGTGAAGATCTTCTTTCAAAATCAGCTGATTTTTCATGTATGTCATGGTGTATGCGTGATTGTCTAGGTTCAGTTCATGTGTTTTATCTTCAAACATCTGAAAACTGAATCGCTCAGTGGGGCACAGGGGACTTGTTGCATCCGCGATGGCTGACCTCGTCAATCAAGCTGAATGGTGACTTGGAATGAATTTGTTCAACTTTCATTCCCTGAAATGAGGAGAAAATCTACATGAAACATCATCATCGTGAAACCACCAAATCATCCTAGAACTGCACACCAAGGTTTCCCATGGTTTCCCCATGTTTCTCCAACCAATCACCGCAGGTTCTTCATTGGTGCAGCCGAGGAAGCCAGCACGCATCATGGCTGCAAGTGTGTTGTTTTGCTTCAGCTTCGGTCCTAACGGAAGGTCCTCTTCTAAAGTTTTTAAATACAACTCTCTTTCCCTGGAGTGTGTTTCTTTTCCTCTTAAAGAATCTAAAAGACCTCTTGTGTGTGTGTTTTCTTCGGTTTTAGGTTCTCAGATACCTTTGCTCTTCTCTGAGATGAGGCAAACTTTAAGCATCCCGGATGTGACGACTTCAAACAGTGCTACGCAGACAGACCTCGAGGTTGCAGAGGTGCACAGCTAAGATTTGCAGAGTCAGAGCCCAGTTTTCTGCCAATGCTAGGAGGTGGCGGCCACCGCTTTAGACACAGCCAGCCAATTCGATGCAGGCGGGATCAATAGGCTGTAGGGTAGACGAGGTCCTCGCTGATGCCCAACCGCTGCGTTTCCATGGTTTGGACAAATCTGAGTGAACAAAGAGTCATAGAGAAGTATTCCTGAAGATGGGTCGAATTTTTGAAACCAAAGCCTCACACGAAATCTCCGCAGAAATATTTCAAAATGCTGCCAATGATGTAGCCAAACCACGGCCATTGTCAATATCTGGCTTGTCAGGCAGGACTCTTCTCTGGATGAGCTTGGGCTTCACCTTACTCGCAGGAGTCCAGATGTTGCAAAGAACTACAGTATCTTGGTATCAGGATGTATATAGATGATTGAAGATGTATACACATATATATATATATATATAAAGATGTAAAAATGTAAAAAGGAGTATAGTTCAATCCTTGCAACAGTGTCTTGGTAGTTAACAGGACTGAGCTCAGGATTGGACTTTTCCTGTTCTGTTTCCAGATGCTAGGAGTCTGGCTCATGTTCCCAAAGAAGGACGCAGGTGCTTCATTGAACAAAGCTTGTAGATGTAGTTCAGTCCACGAGACTGCTTTTAGTTTTAAGATCCTAGGATTTGAAGTATGGGATTCCCATGGGGACAGATCCATACAGATCCTGTATTGGTTGCGAGAAAGTCTTGTTGGACTGCTCCACCGCTCAGCTCACTCTTAGCTGACTTCGTTCAGGCCAGAACGCCATGCAGGCCCAGGCACCAGCTGAAGAGATGAACGGAGGCAGAAGACACAGAGTGTTGCTTCATGTTGGTATGGCAACACAAATGTGCGAAGAATCTGCGAGCTCCCTATGGGTTTTGTCTTGGTTGCATTCTGCTATTAGGTTCAGTCCCTACAAAGACCGAAGAACCAGTGCAACAAGAACCACGGCAACCTCCAATGACAAGAAAGGAGTGCCTTGATGTGGTAGAAAAAAGTCAGGCCACAAAGATACGATAAGAATCGATAGGATATGCACAGCACTTGTGCAGGACTGGGGCGCTCCCCCCGCTCCGCCCACATTGCCGAATTTGGAAACTCGGTACGCAAATGACGTCCAATGATGTCCAAGTTCTGGATCCAAAAACAAATATATATATATATATATATGTATATAGATATTTATATATATATATATATATGTATATAGATAGATAGATAGATAGATAGATAGATAGATAGATAGATAGATAGATAGATAGATATCTTCTGCCTTAAAATCAAGCGGAATCATGCGCTTGTCAGTGCTTGTTGGGGTCCTGAACTCACAGTGCTCATCATTGGCTGCTGCCAAGGAACCGCTGGTTGCCACCAAGCAGGTTGCCGCCCTGTGCGGTGCAAAGTTGCAGAAATCGGCGTGCAACAGAATGCAACTTGTCAATCTGCAGGCCGGCACCATCGGCACCTTCGCAAGGGGCAGCCAGTGACGTTCAAAAAGACCGTGGGTCCAACGGTTTAAGCGAACATTCTGCCGATGTCGCAACGGACCCCGGCAACGCATGGGCAGAGGAGCTGGGCAGTGCTGACGGCTTTGCTGTCTTTTGAAGTAGACAGATGCAACAAATCCTTTGCAACGAATGCAACAAATATAGGCAGTGCTGAGCATCATTAAGTTCTTGCGGAGGATGCAGTGAATCGGAAAGCGGTGCGCTCTTCAGTTGAAGCCTATCTTCCAAAGATGTCCAGTGGAGATGTCTTGCACAGGTTGAAAGCTCCTACTAAAGCTCTTATGGTATCAGATTGAGTGCCAAAGCATTTGCAAGGCACTTGTCTTTGCAGCTTCCGCTCTCTTCCTCTTCACTGGCTTCAAGTTGACCAGGTCAGGTTGAGAAAGGGCTTGGAAAACTAGCTCGGATTGTTCAAACTCTTGGTCCTTCACTTTATTGCTTCCAGGACACTTGGAAAGCGCCATTGTCCCAGGAATCATAAACTGCATTGCTTGAGAGAGAGAGAGAGGGAGAATAAATCTCCACTGCAACAATTGTGCTGATTTTCTTTTCCGCTTACAGCATGTTGTGATGACTTATCATGGTCTTATCACTGGTCTGACCATGATAAGTTTCACCTGATCTTTTGTGTGTGTTTAGATCTTCTTATCATGTTTTTTCATGGTCTTTTCCACCACTTTCTCGAGGCGCGAACCTGGAGATGTGGACTGATGCTGCCAAGGCATTTCTGTTGAGATCCGTGGCTGCAGAATTTTGCGATTCGGAGTCCCATGTAGGTGGCTCCTGCGCGACGAGGCCAAAGAGGGAGAGTCAACACTGAAATCACAGTCACCCGCTTAGGATAGGCCCAGAATGCATCCGGTTGTGATGAAAAAGGGACAAAGAAACATGCACATGTAATTGAGGTGGTTTCTCACCAGTCTCAGTATGTCTATAAGTGAATTTTGGGTCCAGCATACTTAATAACGTTGTGCATGTGGTGGACAGTTGTTTTCCAGGCAATGCTGATGTCCAGAAACCTCAGGCAAGGATGTTCCAAGTTTTCTCCCTTGGTTGCTTTTGGCTTCCCGAAACAGCAGGCTTGAGGCAGTTCAGGCATGGTCATCGCCATGATTCGGAGGCCGTGCCCATGTTGTACAAACCCCAACCGAAGAAGGAGCCAATCCAAGCCAGAGCCTTGTGATGTTTTGTGATGCCTTGCCTGCTTTTTGTAACCTGGCGGGTCTGAAAGCGAGGTGAATTACCCAAATCTGGTGGTTCAACCAGCAAAAGGCGCTCGGAACACATCCGAGACAGTACACATCGTGTTGTTTTTTTTGCTTGGGCAATGTGGGTATTAAGTCTTGGTATTCTCCCAAAAGAAGGGAAGCTGCTAGACTCTTCATTCGAATTTTGTTGCGACAGGTCATGTGGACCACTCCCCTGAAGTGGACTGTGAAGTCAACATGGAGATCCTCCAGAAGCAAAAACTTCACAGGAACCCCCTGCTGACCAGTACGGGAAGTACAGTAGCTCAATCAACACTGCCAGTTTCAGTCACAGTGCATTGAGTTGCAAGAGTGCGCATTACCACCATTTGAAAACGCATAAGAAATGTCAAGGTACAAGTATGAAACTGTATTAATACGTATGAATTGCAGTACATTAGTATACATCAGTATATGGTATTACTATGTGCTACTATTACCATGATTTACTATTGTACTCCTCGTGGTAGTCAAAATCAGAACGCTTCTTGATTGATGGATCAGATTAAACTAAGCGAACATATTTAAGTATCTAAAGTGAGCCGCCTGTAAACATATCGTCGGACTATTCCGCACAGGTTGGGGCTAGCTGCTTAATTTGGGTGCGATCTGTGATTAGGGTTGATTGTCAAGGGTTTGGAGCCGATGTTGGGCACACCTTAGGCCCTCTCTTAGGCCCGCCTCGACCCCATTGTTTTATGCTCAGCTTAAAATGCACCCAGTTTCTGGCTTTTCGCCCACCTCTCCAGTCCTTATGCTGGAGCTGTTTCGCAAAGATATCCTTCAAGATGCGAAAACACTGGAAACAACAGGAAACAGCTACGTTTTTGGATCATTCGAAAGAAGTCCTGTCGAACTGGGGTACCCATCAACAACGAGCCCTGATTTGCAGGAGCTCCACCACGGCAGAGGTGCGACACAACTGGGAGATCTTGCAACACTCAGTGCTTTCCTGTGAAGAGAAATTGCCCTGCACAGGTACGGGTTGCGGATGGTGTTGTGCGCCCTGTTCCTCCCACCTCAGCAGCACATATTTTCCGAATTCTTCCCAAGCAATGACAGATGCACAGCATGCCTATGAACGTAGGCGCAGTGCTTTGCGCAGAGCTCATGGCCCGTTGGGCACCCCACAACCCAGAGCCCAAAGCAAAGCTGGCCACCGGGTTGGGGGAGCTGTGACATCTTTGACTTGCACAGAGAGCTTGATGATTGTATTAATAGGTTCACAAGCACAGTGCGTGGTTGTGGCACATTTGATGCTTCCTTGGCAATCAAAACAGCCAATTCGAAATGAAATCCAATTAGATTTGTATTAAGTAGCTAAGTAACCTAATATTTACGTCTAATTTCTGCACAGTTTGAGCAACTTGCTGAGGAAGGCCACGCAACAGCCATTGCACGTGGGCCTGAAATGGTCCAATTGTACATAATTGCCATTGCTCAGCAGCTGTCAACATGTGCAGGGCAAAGTTGCCAAACTGCTGACGGCTGTGGCATCGTCTATTACAAAAAAGGCAACTTTTGGAAGTTTTGGGGCATGACTGGCACAAAAGCCAGTGCGCTCAAGCACTCGCGCCACATCCCCATGAGTGCTTGTTTCAATCTTCCACGGTGGCAGCGCTGTGATTCTGCAATAGACAGTGTCGCAGATTGTGAACTCATCGCACACGGGTATTTTCTGGGGTTCAAACGAAGCAAAATCAAGCGGAGGGATGCAGAGGGCAGACTGGTCGATGGTGGGGGCGTGCACGCGATTCGGAGCACTTTACTGAATGCAGACTTCACGAAGACGCTTGCACAGTATACTAGAACTCATAGCCATGTGATGCTGAAATCCTGGACGTAGATCGAAAACATGCAAGGATCTTGATTTGCAAGATTGCAGTGGTCCTGGGTTCTGTAGGAAAGCGAAGTCATGCAGAGCATCAAAATGCATCAAGCAAGGAGACCTGACTAAATGACAATCGAAAAGAGTTGTTCAGGCGTCCACTGCTCAATCAACTAGCGTTGATTGATATTGGAAAGGAGTCACTTTCAATCGAGCTTTTATATTCGCAGTCACAACCATGCCGGAAGTGATTGTAAATTGCTTGTCCGGACAGCAACTTAGTCTGGACCTCAGCATGCAGAGTCGGGTAACGAGGAGATTTTGTAAAGGTCCATCTGCATCTGGAGACTCCCTTACTCAAGTTCCTTCAAGGCGTTGATGCTGGAGAAGATGACACCATTGACGTACTCAGACAGCTCATTGCCAAGAAGTGGCCGGAGCCAATCCTTGCAAGAAATGTGTGCGTGCCTTTGATGCAATCTGTGAGTCTGTGTCAATTCAAGGCTCCTGGGACACGAATGGAGAAGAATCATGAGTGCTGGGCAGTGCTGGGTCAAAGAATGCATATCATGAGGAGTACAGGTTGAACGCTGGTCTTATTCCACATTTTCTGGAAGGTGCTTCTGTTGGCCATGTCCATGAGGTCGGTGAGTTCTCAGGGACATGTTCTGAGGTCTTGGGTCCCGAGGGTGATGTGAGGCGAGGTTCATCTCCAATCAATGCGTCGGAAGTCTCCGTTGCTTCGATGCACATGGGTGGGACATGTACACCGAATGACACCAAGCCATGGCGAGACTGTGTACTGCTTCTTTTCTCATAGAATCTCCTTGTTTGCCTCTTTGAAAATAGACATAAAATACAGTAACCATTTCTGGATGGTTTGCGCATGGGCCAGACGCCAAGGCCATTATATCTTTGCAATTGCCCGTGGATCGAGACTGGAACTCCCACTCCGAGTTGATTCAGACTTTGCCGCAGGATGTTCATCTGGTTTTCGTAGGTGCCAAGCACAGACCTTTCGTGTCCCAAAGCTGTCACTTTATTCAGACGAGTTTCTAGGTGATGTATTATGACCATCAGCGACCATTAATGACCCGATTATGACCATTAATGAGTTACTTAATCACCCAATTGAATCCAATTGACCAAAGCCTCTTCAGGTGATGGGCGAGAAATTACAGGACAAGGAGAAGTGACAGGAATGCCAGGAGTGGGGACACTTGACATCAATTCACGTAACAGCAATCAAGGTTATTGGATGTACTGGTCATTGGTGTACTTTGACCAAAGATGTGGACAGGGCAGCTGACCACCGGCAGCCGTCTTCGCTTCAGCTCAGGAAGACCAGTCTCGTCTTTCGATGCCGAGATTGCCTGGGCACTGGAACTGGTTGGACAGGAATGGGCAGAATGAATGGAAGCGGACACTTGAGAGATCCTTGATCAGCAGTTGACATGTTGTGCACTTGTCTGTAGAATTGAAGATGAACATGCAGAACTGGTTGCTTGCAGTGACAAGGAAGATGGCACGGTCTTTTTCAACAACTGCTCCTTGTCTTCCAGTTATTCGAGACCACTAGATGGTTGTGAAGAATAGAAATCGATTGGAGTTTAGAGGCTTAGGCACTTGGGCATCTTACTATTTTCTGCGGATACTTCCGGTAGCGTTCTAGTGGCTTGCATTGAAAAGCAGTCCAGGCGAATACCCTTGGAAAGACTGCATCTTGGCCTTGGTGTGGCTGCGGGCATTGGGATCTCATAGGCTGAATGGATGGCAATCAGTTTGACGCCGAGGCAGCGATACTGTGGCAATGATGAGCCTTTCTGATGCTTCATGTTCTCTTTCATCTCAGCGGAACAGCCTTGACCCTAGTGTCCTGAACGCGCGACTGCCTGGACACTTTTCGTAGTTGTGCTTTCAGATCTGAATTTTCTTCGGCATGTGTCCGTTGAAAGGTTACTACGATTCTGCATCTGTGGTTCTGATCCTTTTTTCCCTCGCCAACAGGCAGGACATGGCACACAAACTACTAAATTACATCCTTTTGGTTTCGTTGACTCAATCCTGAAGCCTCTTTGTCACCATTAAGGCCTTGAAAGAAGCTGGGAATTGCTTGATCGGCATCAACTTGCACAACAGAATTGAATACATCCCTATTGCTTGTTTCAATCATGCATATGTGAATTGATAGCTTCCATGGTCAGATCTTCTCTTTCTCAAAGTTGCTTGAAACATCTTGAAACTAATCATAGCTTTCTGCTATGGAACATATGCCGGAAGGCTATGTCACATGATTGCAAGAGGTCGTTTCGTCTGACCAGGAGCTCCTTTCAGAACGTCCCCAACTGGCGGCAAGAAGTCCGAGATGTTCCTGTTGTGCTGGTTGGAACCAAGCTAGACTTGTGTGAAACCCAACCACCTTCGTCATGCGTAGCCGTGCAAGAGGCCCAGGCCTGACCAGATTGCCGTGATCTTTCTCATTGAGCCTAGATGCATATTGCATCATGGATTCAAATGATTCAAAGGTTTCAAGTTGTTTGGTTGGTGGTTTGATTGACATTTTTGTATTTTCCCTAGTGATGGTTAGCAAAGCGTTGGTTGACTGATATTTTTTCATAGGGGTGGTTCAACCACCAAGCAGATGAAATCATTATATTAGCCATTATTAACGACTAACTATAGGGGTTATAACCACCAACCAGTTGTAGATTTTGATGCCGCAGTCGCTTCGCCTAATGTACTTTATGGCGTAGCTCCCTGCTTTGGATACGAAATTTGTCGCTAGGCGATGGCTCGAGAGATTGGAGCGTTGGACTACATCGAATGTTCTGCGCTGAGCGGCGCAGGAGTGGATGACATCATTGATGGAGCGATGTGGGCCTTCGTCATGGATGCTCAAACGGAGCGTGGGAAAAACAGGAGCGAAAATCTGAAGCTGAAAAGGGAGTTGATGCGATCTGAATAATCGACCCAAGCCTTCTTGAGATGGGGAACAAGTTTCGGGGACAGCATGGGAAGCTAGGATACACATGACTTCTTTTCAAAGAGGTTATGTGTACTGTTCCAGGTCATTGAATCTCTCACTGCAATGACAACACCAGTGCTGCAGGATTGCTCTGCGACAGAAGGAGCATCAAGGCTGCCAAGTCGCGTAGCCAGCATAGCCAAGCTGCTTGCTCCGTGAACTCCTTTGATTCTCATTGCTTTTCTGAGCCTGGAAAGTTCCAGGGCGCTTGAGAAAATCTCCGAGCGCGGTAAAAAAGAGATGCGTGCCAAGAGTCTCCTGTTGCGGAGCGCTACACCCAAAATGTACCGCCCAGACAAGAGAAACAACTTTGCTGCGTCTTCAGTCTGGATTCCTCAGGTGATTTTCTCTCCAACCATTCTTTTGAAGGTCTTTGGAGAAATGGAGTTTCTTGGCAGCGCTTCAAATGGTATTCAATCTCCTCCTATGACTGATCCCCAAATTGTTTAAAAAACATTTGGGACTTGCAGGTTTGGATTTTTTGATTGTGGTCAATTGAGTTTGTGAATTGTGGTATTTAACAACCAATGCTAAAACAGAACACGGGGCCTTTATTTCTGGTTTGGGCTTTCCTTCGTACAGCTATTTTTCACATTTTTTGAATTGGTTACGGTCAAAGGATTCCAAAGGAAAAGGTCAAAAAACAAAACTTGTTTAAAGAGAGTTTTCATTGCTTATTCGGGGTCGCAGAGATCCAAGAATCCCCCTTAACCCCTAGAGGGGGTCTTGTATTTGGGGGAGGGGGGTTTAGTAATAGGAGGAAGAGATGTTGTGTTTTTTAATCGAAACAAACATTTGGACTACCTGCAACTACCTGCCATCAGGTCATTGACCATGCTGGCTGTGCAGGCCGCAGCAATGATCACGGTGCGACCTGCAGTGCCACAGGGCAGTAACATCGCATTTGGTTCTGCAGAGAGTCCGAGGTCACAATCATTGGCAACACTGGCAGTTTGCTCGTGGCCACCTCAAAGTTTTTTTCAGAATCCTAGGATGTACATCAGAAAAGTATTCTTGTGCACTAAGAATTGTACTGTAGCATCTAATGAAATCATTGCATACATCTTAAGTTCTAATTTGTAGCCCATACCATCTTAAGTACGAATTTGTAGCATTTCATACATCTTAAGTGCTAGTTTGTAGCATTTCAGATGATATGTGATGGTGAGACAGGTTTTGTCTTGTCTTGGAATCAGGTTGTTCCGCTTATTGGCGCAAAAGCCCTGAACACAACTGGGCTTGTGGCTTTGGTGCAAGATTACGTTCAAAAACATGCCAAACATTTTCAGTCCATCCCATGTGCATGTATTTGGTGCCGAGTGGACTTTTGGAATCGATCTGCATCATGGAGTGGTAGTTGGAATATCGCCCATTATTGGCTAATATCAGCATTGTTAATCATTAACAGACCATCCACTTGAAATCGATTTGTATCATCATGTTTGCTGGCCGAGTTTGAAACTCCTTGCGCTGCAAGGCACTTTGTTGTGCCGCTTTCGCAGCATTCGCTTCTGTGTCTGCCTCAGGGGGTATCTATGTTGTCCGGCTCGACACTCTAAAGTCATTGGTGAGTTTCCAATAGCCTAAATATGTTTATGAGAGTAAATGGATATGTCATTGACAGTAAGTTGAAGATAATATGTCAACGCAAATAGATGTAAGAAATATTGACAGTCATAGACTCTCTGGTGAATATGTACGTCCGCCTTTCGATGCTATTTAATATTTTGCTGTGCATCTAATTGACACGCTCCAAATTGGTCCAAGAGATTGATTCGAAATAACTCCAATAGATTAATTGTATTTCACTGTGTTACTAATAGCTCCAATAGATTGAACTTTTCAATACTTGTATGAACATGATATAAGAGCTATGACTAGGAGTGCAATAGCTCGGTGTCGTCACTGTGAGTTGGGTTCCAGAGTTAAATTCTCCAGTTTTGAGAGGGAGAAGGTCGAAGTCTGGTGAATTCTGGTGGGATTGCATGGTTTGGTAGAGTGTTATTGAGTTTCATCATTTTTCATGCACGGAATTTGCAAGTTTGAACGCCCTGTTTCTGCATGTTTCGCTCTAAGGTCTACCAGTTCTGGCATGATCAACATGCTCTTTTGTTCTGCCTCCTTTGCACAGTGAAGTACCTTGGCTCAAAATAGGGGTACCCCCAAATCATTCATTAACAACCATTTATAGGAATGAACCAACCATAACTTGGGGCTCCCCAAACTGGCTTAAGAACCCCCCAGATGGAGAGTCTCGACATGTCCGGCTTCCAAACTGCAAGCTACTCCAAAAGCAGCTGGCGCGACGTCCCCTGACAGCTTGGCACTTTCACTGCCGAACATCGCCACGTTCATGCTACCGGTGTTACTTTTTCCTCGCAGTGTGGGAGTCTTAGCTTCCCCGTTTCGGAGGCAGCTGAGATCAAGCAATGTCCTCAAAACCCTTTTGATTTTTCTTGAAATATGTTAGCCACTTGGCAACTTTACCGAGGTCCGATCGACTTTCCATGGGATTTCAGCTGCTGTCTTGATCTTGGAAATCTTGGAACTTGATGGCTGTCGAAAGCTATGAAGATGTCAGGCCGCGAAAATTGGAGCACTTGTTGGGACCATACTTTTTCCAGCGTCAGATTCCCAGCATCAGAACTTGTTTTGACACTGGATTTTCAACATGCCAAGGCTTGAAGGCTATGGGATTCCAACCATCATGTTCGCACAGGCAGACTTGTAGAGTGACTGCCCTGTCGTTTCATCGCAAATTTGCCATGGTTCTCTTAGCGGACAGGCTGTTTTGTGCGGTTTGGGTGCGGCATGCAGTCACTGGTTCGAGGCTAAAAAGTTGTGAAGGCATGTTACGGTGCCGAGATGGAGCTGCCACATTTGCAAATTTGTTGTCCCAGGTTTCTGGATGAAAGTGCGGTTGACTATGTGAGGGCCCAAGATGTTGAAAAAGGATGAAAAAGGCATGTTTTTAGAAGGTGTTAAACGTCTTGCTTGTTAAGAATTCGGACAAACCTAGCATGTTTTTAGAATTTTGAAAAATCGTACCCAGCATCTTTTTGGCTTGTTAAGTCTACTGAAAAAATATGGAGAAAGCCGCGAGGCTGAGGCCTCCACCGAGCAGGTGTCGAACTCAGGGAGTCAGAGAGAACTCAGTTCGATTCAGATGTGGTCCGCTGCAGGTCCAGTTTGAGTTGGTGCAGACTATCGGCACTCTGAGCCCCAATGCCCTGTCAGAGGCCTTAAAAAAGGAACAAACCTTTTCTGAAAATGTGGTTCACATTCATGTTCATATGATGTCATTCTGTTCAGAAATTGAAAACTATGTCCGCTGAGTGTCGGCGCTCCAAGCAGTTCTGACGACAGGAACGCTCAATGGACGAGGACCAGGCTGAGGACCTTCCAGACCTTCTGAAGGAAAGCAATGGAAGGCAGCTCGAAGCCAAAGAAAGCTCCTCGCCGGCCTCAACGGCCACCCGATCGACCAGTGTCACCAGTGTCTCTGCGAAAAACTGAGGGAATCTGTCGAATTCAGCAGCATCAAGTGGATGGAACGTTGATGTCATGGTTTGTTTGAGACAGAGCAGAACAATTTGCTGATCTTATTTGATGTCTGTTCGCATTGCACCCCTCTGGCTCCTCCAGCTTTCTGCAATTTCGACTTGCAAGCATGTTAAGCAGCGATGAAGTCAATTAGTACCAGCTTAAATCGTAGCTTTCGTTTCACAGCGAATCATCTTTTTGACAAGAAATTGCAAGTGATCACTCCCTTCAATCCAGCCCAAATACTACAGGCAGATATTATGATTCTGGGGAGATTGGAAACCATGATTTTGCAGCAGAACGCTGATACACAACGCACACAGGTGACCGTCTCTTTTAGGTCATCAGGGGCCGGTGTGCCATGAAGCAATGTCCTCAGATCATGGATCGGCGGATCCCAGGGGCTTCAGGGCTGAAAATCCATAAAAATCCAAAGCCCAGGGCAGAATGTGCGTATCTAATGGTATCATCTACATAATTCGAAATACATACCCAGATGACATCCACAATCATCCATGTATAGCAGAAACACACATATAGACGCAGATATTCGCATATATGTATATGATATTATATAGTATTCATATTATGTTAGATATATTAGTACATTCACGCACACATAAATATATAGTACATAGTCTACAACAAGTAGATAGGAAACTTCCCGAGCATTCCATAAGTATGTAGACCAACCAGTTGAGGATAAACCGTTGATAGTACGACATAGATATGAAATTCATGGATGTCAAAATATGTGGTTAATTTTCAATGGTATATGACATCCTCGTATTGGTATCCTTATCATTACTTACCATTTATGCTTTGTGAATGCTTAATCCCATCAGCAGATTCATCGAGGGTATGACCAATGTGCAATCTGCCAACCAAAGAGTACATGAACCAAACATGTTTGACCTGCATGTGGCTGTGGGTCAGTTCACCCTGTATCCTTGGTTCCCCCATCATTAGACATTGTTTTCCCTATGAATTTGTTGGTGATTGTCCCCCATGAGTTGGTTTGGTTCACTGCTTGACCCAGCTCGCCATGTGACCAGCTTCTCGCGTCACATCTGGCTTCTCCTAACGAAACCGTCCCATAGCTTGGACGCCCCGGGTGGACTGGTCACATTTTGGACATCGGCCTAGCGCTGACCTTGGTTCAAGCTACTTTGATCATCATTGTTCAGTTAAGCATATCTAAGCATATCCAACCATATCTATCCAAGCATTTCTAAATATGCGCAATTCCCCTATGATTCACCGGTGTGTGGGGGGCATCCCTATGATTCTGCGGAAGCTCAGGTGGATGCGGTCGCGCTCCAGAACCAGGCGCCAGGACTTGGGAATCCCGAAAAATGAGTGGTTTTTTGTGGGGATTATACCATGGTATACCCACTAGTAGTGGTTTATCATAGGGGATAATCACCAACAAATGGTTGGTTGATTGCTACGAATGAATGCTATTGGATCATTTAGGGCAAACCACCATTTAGTTGCTTGATGACTGCAGCTAGCAGTTCTTGCTTAAGCCCACCTGAGAGTCCCATGATGTTTCATCCCCTTTCCGTTGGCATCCCTGGGCACCTCTCGTAACCAAATTGTTGTGGGCTCGATTCCCCCAGGCTCAGCAGCACGTGCCAATTTGCATTGACCCGCTTCTTACTTACATCGCTGCATCCTTTTTCTACTCCTTTGTCCCATGGAGACATTTTTGCAGAACCACTGCATTGTATGCATTTCTTTTGCAGAGATTTTTTGTGCATTCATCGATCCGCCAAATTCTTCTGCGTCCGTTCACAACTTTGAAACCTCTTTCCGTTCATCCAACGGTGCCCACGACATGTTCGCTCCTGGTATGGTGTGTGTCCCCGGACTTCCCCCGAGTTAGGGTTTGTGTTTGCGTTCAGATGTGATGGTCCTGTATTTGTTTTCGGAGGAAAACAGCACTCACTCTTTTCTAGCTTTCGTGCACCTCTCCTTTGGGCCTCAAGTGATAGGAGATAAGGATCAACAAAAAGCAACAGGGTGGATTGTGATTGTTGATACGGGGCAGATTGTGAATCTAGGGTTGACATGAATTGATCAATTCCATGATGAAGCAACTCTCTTCATACCGATACCAATGTTATTTGGATATCATAATTTACAATGATTTACTATTTGCATTATGATGAAGATAAAATCAGTCTGACAATGACTTCTCCATGGAGGCAGCGTAAACACGTGTAAACACAAGATTTGCTGTGCAGATTGAGACTTCCCAGCGAAGCTCTTTGGTTTCGCTGTGGGGGTTCAGCGCCTCGGTTCGAGAGGCGCTTAAGACTTCTCCCATGGGTATCTGCTGCAGTCATCATAGCTTTGGTCAGAAGCTCAGACATGCTGAACAATCGCACGAAAATAGAGAGCAGAAAGATGCAGAAAGTGAGAGGAGGTTTCACTGACCTCAGCCTGGCCTCAGCCTGGCCTCAGCAGGTTCTACACTTGCGAGAAGCTTTCGTGCCTAAAGCTTGGGTAAGGTATCAGGTTTTGATGTTTTTGGATACCTTTCTGCTCTACAGCAAGCATCAGGAAGCTAAGTATTCTGGTTCCTTACTCCTGAATCCCTGCTGCGAGTTCATTCCAAGTTTTTGCTGAGTCCAACTGCTAAAGCGTGCCCAAGAGAAGGCACAACTGGTTGCGCCATTGCTTCATCCAACTTCATCCGTTTCTCATTTCGTATCAGGCGCACGAGCAGGTCGCTCAATTTTGCCAGCATTTGGAGCTTTACATTGGTGGTCCCAGGCGGGCATTCACACCACCATAGGCACTCAATTTGGTGAGGGGAGGACCTTCTGGAGAGCTGATAGCTCTGAATTTTGCCCAGAGGCCGCTTCAGCAGAAGAAATGGCTTTGCCCAAAAAGCGTCGAGCACTGAGCATTTTGACATGTTTTCACTTCCCAAAGCAGTCGTAATGGGGAGTCAAAGACAGATGGTCACTGAAGCGATCATCAATATCATCACTATCATTCTATATCAATATTCTACATTCTATTTTCTTTATTCTATATTCTATGATATATATATATATATATATTCTCTATCACCGAAGCCTCGTCAAGACCGAAGGTCTTTTTGAAACCCAAGAGGAGGCGAAGGCTTGGCCTAGAGATGCTGCCCATCAACACCGGAGTCATATGCTACTCAGCCACCCAGAGTCATCTTGGTTCACCATGGTTGCTAGGTGGTTCAAACACTTTGTTGATATCACCTAGGACATCACCAAATTCTCGTGAGGCAGCTGCTGAACAGCTGAAAGCTGCTGGGGTGAAAGCTGCCAATTTGCTCGAAGAACCTGTGGATTTGTTACCTCCTGTGGACCACTCAGTTGGGCACCACCGGTGCGGCAGCACCTTGGAGCTGTGCCTGAGCTGTGCCTGGCCGTGCCTGGCCTTCAAGGTCTTGCCTCAAGAGGCGAAAAGTTCAGAGATGGTGAGGGATTTGGTCCGTGAGGCCTGGTGCTTTCAGGGTTTTTGGGAGATGACATGGAGGCCATGTGGTTCCTCAAAATAGGGGAAATGGATGGTTGATTATGGTCTATCACTATAAATGGTCAATAAAGGAAGATTTTGGATGATTTGCGAGGTCCCCCTACGACTTGCGAAAGCCCCATGTTTGCCATCTTCGTCAGGCCCTAGAAGCATTCTCTCAGGGAGACTTAGGCGGGAAGTTCTGGGTGTTTTTTCAAAGCGTGGTGGGTTCACCCCTCACGGATCTTCATGGTGGGTTGTAGTAGGAGGTTATGGCAGCTGCGCACTGATGTATAGAGGCTTATCATAACTTTCGTAACCCAGAGATACCCAGTCTGGGAAGACCTGCAAGCTTCAAAACCCATGTGAAAGGATCGCATTGGGGTTTTCACTGCTGTCCCCTTTTGTGTTTAGCAGAAGGCCTCAAGGTACTGGTAATCTCGTGAACTCGTTGGGTGATTGACGTTTGCGACACTCTGATCAAACCCATTGTATGAAGCACCGCCTGCCCGTTTGTAAATCAAAGGCTCGAAGAGAGTGCCAACCAGAATGCATCCAGAATCCAGCAGCATGTCAAAGCATGGCAAAATATTGCAAAGGTAAAGGTATGTCAAAGGCGCACGAATGCTTCAGAGGTCACTAAAAGGCTTGGCGTCGATTAGACCATGGGATACAGGCGGGGGTGTACTACCTACTGTAGCATGTTCCAGCTTCCAGATGGAGGGGGAGCACTGCGTTCATCCATCGGAATCTGGTGGCATTTCACCAATTCTTAAGAGAACCTCCCGAGGTTCTCAGGACTCTTCCGGCAGTTGGGGCAGCGGAATCAGTGGGGAGAAAAGTGAAGGCAGCAACGCATCGAGTCCCTCCAGTCCTTCCAAGCCCAAGAAACAGTTCTTCAAGTCCTGCACAGCCACTCGGGATTTGGACACCATAGAGATCCATCCAACCAGCGGAAGATTTGTCAAAGTGCTCACCAACTGCTTAAACTCAACTTGGCTGGACCTTTTTTCAGGAGTGGTGGACGCCTCAGTTGACATGTTAAGTTGATTTTTTTCACGGCAGAATATTGCTTGCAGTGACTGTTCTTCCAGCTCCGGCGACCCTTCTTTTTTGGAGGAGTTGCTGGTTGCTCTCAGGTTGTCCTGGCAGATATGGTTTTGACCTGTGTGGATATTGATCTGCGTGCTGCTGGCATCTCAGATCCGACCTGGGCTTTCTTGGTTTGCCAAGGTCACTCCTCTCAACGCTTGGTGTTTGGATCTTTGCAGCCATCAAAGCGTTTTAATAGAAGCTCCCTAATAGACTTAATAGTGCTTGCAGAAGCTGCATGAAGTTTGGTGGTGTTAATGATGGTTAACAGGTAATGATGGTTGATGGGGGTGAATGATTATGGTTAGTGGTGTTTGATAGTTGTCAATGATATAGGAACTCCGGAGATGACTTAACCATGGCCTCCACTTGTCCTGACAGGTTGTTTAGTGTTCTACATGTCGGAAGCGGGGGCGGAACTCGTAGTGCGAGGCCGCCAGGTTCTTCGGTCACTGGACTGGCTCCTAGACATGGGAATTATTGCCGCCTCGTTGACAGAGGTGGGTTTCCTGCTCTCAGGGAGTGCTGTGGAAGAAGTTCGGATTCTGAAACTGCTCAGAATTTGCCGTGTGATGCGGCTGATACGTTTTATTCGCAAAGCTCCTTCGCTGCGAGAGCTCCGCAAACTCATGATGATGTTTGCCAGCGTCATAAGAACTTTGGCCTGGTCGTTCCTATTTTGTTTCATTGCCATGACCCTTTGGTCAATGATTTCGGTGGAATTGATACATCCTGTGGTTCAAGAGTTGGCGGCACAGGGCACCTGGAGCGATTGTGAGACATGTTCAGAAGCATTTGCAACGATTATGCAATCCAACTTGACCTTTCTGAAGACTTTGTTGGCAGGGGACAGCTGGGGACAAATTGCAGTCCCCGTGATGAAAAGGCAACCTTTTACGGGGGTCATTTTTGTTGGAGCGCTAGTGTCCATTGTCTACGGCATTTTAAATCTGATTGTCGCGGTGATTGTGGATGCGGCCGTGGAACAACGGGAGAAGGATATCACAACGCTAGCAGCTGATTTGGATTATGAACTCGAGGAAGATCTTAAGCTTTTGGGGCGAGTCTTCCAACAGGTGGACCTGAACGAAGATGGTGAACTGTCGCTACATGAACTGGTCACGGGAGCAGAAAATGTGCCCGAATTCCAGAGCCGACTTCGAGTAATGGACATTGATGCTGCAGAACTTGAACAGATCCATGGCAGAAGTAATGCACATGCACATGACAAAGCAATTCATCGTGTATATTTATCTTGGATCATGTTAGATCATTTTAGATCACTAGACCTATGACTAGAATAACCACAGAGCCGGTACCCCCAAAACCCCAAGCTTGAACACACAAGAGCAGAGTAGCCCAAAGCAGAAGCAACCTCACTCAAGTTCAATGAAAAGTGAAGGCACACAAGAGTCAGTTGAGCAAAAAAATCAGCAAATCTTTGGGAAGCAGCTCCAAGATGCTCTTAGCATGAGCTTCGGTTATCAGAGCCAAGGCTTTTTCACATCCTCGATGAAGATGGCGGTGGCTCCATCAGCAAAGATGAGTTCAAGTTTGTAACTCGCAACTTCAGTCATGTTCTCCTGATGTCTTTGTCAGTTTTGCATCATCTTCAGTTTGTAAGATCAGTTTTCCATGATTTTGCTTGATGTTTTTCTCTCCCGTATTTCTTTCCTGTTGGGCAAGTCCTCCCTTGGCGCCTAAGGCACTAAGCCGCTGGATGAGGGAATCCAAAACGGCAAGCCACTTCGTGAAGTACATGGTGAGCAATCTCTCTGTGAACCAAAGCCAGCTGCAAGATCAAGTGAAGCAAATTGGTCGAGCAGTTGCAACCTTGGCTGCTGACATTCAAGGCATGCACCAAAAGCAAGACAATGAAGCCCTAAGAAAGATGTCACTAAGCACCGTGGCGCAATCCTCGATTTCTCCCAAGCTCACAGCAGCAAAAAGCTCAAAGAGTTTGGATGCCACAGCAGTCAACCCGGCCAAGTTGCAATTTGCCACTGTGGATGTTCCCCGTGATGCGTCGCAGCTACCAACACTGCTTCAAAGACTGGATGAATGCGATGGTGTCGGAGTGCAACCGATACAACCGATACCAGATGAAACCATGCCATCGATTGGTGACATTTTGCAAATGCTGCAGGACAGTTCATGTTGAACCCAAGGTTTCTTTCTTTTGGTATTTGTGTGCGCCTTTGGTGTACATACATGTGCATGCGTCGATGCGGAAGCCTATGCTTGTCGCATGATCACCTGTTCCTACCAGACAGGGCTTTGGTTTTCTTTTGTTTGTGCTATCGGGTCTTTTTTCCCTGTGCTCTGAGAGGATGTGGATGGGCTCTTGCTGAAGAAGAAGCGTTTGACAGCAGCTGCCAATGCCATCGATTGCTTGCTGAACGCAACCCTTGGCAAAGCCTCAGTGGCTATGCAACGCTGGACATTACTACCAGGAAGAGGAAGCTTTGTTGCAACTTGTGCAGGTTGCAGCGGTTGCGCATGCAGCTGCTCTGGGAAATCAGAATACAGCGTCTCACTTTGAGAAGTTTCCGTCCTGAGGTGCGGGCGATGGACCTGAGAACTCCCGACAGGAGGCTCACTGCGAATAGGGTGTGATGCTTGCTCCTTGTGTGTGTGCCTTCCTTATCCTTCCTTGGTATTCACTTCTGGGAGGGTTTTACTATGTTTTACTTCTTCATTGGTGCTCATGTTGGGTCCTGGAAAGATATAATTCATGATGCTTGAGTCATCTTGAGCCAATCCAATCAATTGATGCTGTTCAGGTTGAGATTCCACAGGTTGGGCAAACGAACTCGATGCTTGATTGCAAATTGTATGAGCAATAGATAGCATCAAGTCATCGGTAGAGTTGTCAAAACCACAGAGCCGAAGCCTGGTACACAGCATGAGATGCTCACTTGCGCAGAACTTGTACACCTGTAAAACCTGTGACGTTTGTCGCTGCCAAGGCCTGCAAAGGCGTCGAAGTATGCTCAAGTGATATGTCCGCTATAGTCGTCATCAAGTCCAAGATTGTCTAAGTAGGTCCTTAGCTTCAGAGCTGAAAGCATTCGCGAGGTTCTTTATATCATCAAATATTAATGTAATTCAACATGCACGAGTCATGTAGGCCCGGGGGCTTCACCCGGTGAAATTCTGATGCCCTTTGCGAAGCAAAGTGCATTCCTGGTGGTGTTCTCTAAGAAGAGTCAGCAAAGCTAAGCCACTTACCATCATTTAGACGAGATGTTTTTTCCCTCGAAAATGTGTGTAGATTGACCATGACAGGATACTGCAAAGTGGCTTGGCCAACACCAGAGAATTGTGGATGCATGTGTATTTGCTCTCCTTCCAATCTCTGAGACTTTTTGAGCATTGCATGACGTGATATGTTTTACCGTTGCAAAGCTTCAGGTTTACACAACCTGAGACTCAGCGATGGTCATGCAGTTGAAGCTGGGTTCAAACTGCTTCAATTTGTCCTTCAAGAGTGGACACATAGTGGACACCATTGCAGCTTTTTTCATCAACCTGCTCTGACAACTTGTTGATTCCAAGAAGCACCGTTTGCCATGAAAAAGTTGGCTGATATATGGCTAGGACTTGATATGGTTGTCAATGAATTTTGGCCAACAACAGATCGTCCTTGTGAACAGTACAGTCACCTAGATTAGTACATCAATAAAATGAATATTAGTCTATGAACAATAGATAGCATCAGTGATATGGTATAATTGTGTGTTACATATTGCAACTGTTTGTTTCGCAACCGTAGTAGTTACTAGTAAGGATCGCTATGAGTATGGTGATTATGGTTGTTGATAGTTCATAAGGACTACTAGCACCACTAGCCACGATTCGTCATCCAGGTCCACTAGTCACCATTTTTGGCCAGGAATAGCCATCATCAACCAGCATTCACCATCATTATCCATCATTACCGTCATCAATCATCATTATTGTTCCATCATCCAACATCACCAGCAGATCTTGTTGCAGTTGCTCCTGTTGATCTGGTTCTTCCTCCTCCTCTTCTATTTGTTAGAGTCGTTGTTGTGGCTATGGTTGCTTTTGCTCGCCGCCACTCAGCAAGCATGGTCCAGCTGTGTTGAATGCTTCTTGATTGAGCAAGCGATCCTTTGGTAAGGGCAAATCCAGCTGTGAATTCTAACCTCAGATGTAAACAAATTGCAAGATGGATCTCCTGAGGTTGAAGGTTCATCACGTCATTTGTCAGATGGATCCCCTAATATATGAATCGGACTCGGAAAAAGCAAGATTGTTTTTGTGTATAAGCAACTGATCAACAAAAAGAGGGACCACCTGTGGCAATACAAAAACGTTGTCCAAACAATACAGTTAACAATTTGCGTGTGATGGCATGTTTTCACCAACTAGGGGACGAATAAGTGGTTGGTTGTGAGCCATCCCAAGAAAGTCAGTTAAGCAACCATCCCAAATAGTGAGGAGTCGAGAAGCCCAAAAATGATTGAAACCAACTCGTAATCCTCTCCGAGCTCTTGCTTCTGCAACTCCAGCCACGAGACCGTGTCGTGTTGAGCAGGTTGATGGACGTGACGCTAGTCCCATAAGCCACGGAGCAACCCGTGGCAACCCGTGGCAACCTGTGGCAACCCACCGGGGCAATTCTGGGCCCCATGCTGGGACCAGGGCCTTGACCCCCGTTTGGCCAAGTGACATCCATCGATCCGTCGAAAGCGACGAACTCCTGCGAAGCTGGGAGGGGTCGGATCTCAAAAATTCAGGAGCTTCCCGAAGAGGTGCATCGCATAAGTCCAACACATCACGTGTTTTTTGTGAGCAAAATCAAAGAGTAATCTATGTATTGTACAATGTATTGTTCATTATTGTTCATTATTGTTCTATTTGGGCTAAGATCATGTTGTCTTCACGACCACTGAAACCAGGTGTTGTTAGAATTCTGTGACACGTTGGCTGACAATTCCAAACCTCAGTCAATCTATAGTGTTATATAGTGTTTGGCAACTTTGCAACAAGATGGCAGAAGAACAGGGTGGTGGTAGTCTTGGGATGACGGCAGCCTTGGGTCCTAACTTTGCGGCCGTGGGCCCTTCGAGGTACCCCAAGTCATCATCCTATGATCCTGGACCCATGGCTGAAGCGACCCCTGAAGCACATTGAAGCACTGAAATTCCCAAGCTGAAGTGGACCCTGATCATTGTGCCTGGAATGTTGTGGATCAAGATTTGAGAGCTATTTTCAGACTTGCCACGGGACTTCAACTCATCCACTGCGAAAACTCTGGCTGACTTTCTTGAGGGATCACGTATGATCATACTGCGTACTTGTACTTGTTTTCAGTAGCTACAACCATCAAGTTCACTGAATAGATGTGAACATAGCAACACTATTGGAAGCCCTAGCTTCATACTTCAAGCACCAAAAGTTTCTGAACACCGTCCAGTGAAATCAACAGTTCTCCAACCGAAAATCCCACGTCACCCACAAGGACTCCCCAACACCAGATCCAGAGGATCCAGCAGTCCAGCAGCAGGTTCTGCAGCCAACATTGCCGCAGACATTGTCGCTGAAGGGCAGGCTGCAATCGAGGCGGCACAGAAACCATGACACACCATGACCTGCCAACGTTGGCACGAAACCCTGCGCTGCTTATTTTCGTCTTGAATTCCTTGCCACAGAAAACGCCAGTGTCACATCCAAAAGCACGAGAACAATGCGTGTGTGTTTTTTCCAAATTGAATTGCAAATGTTCTTGGCACCACATTTGCGTGCGCTTTTCCCGATCTATATTTGCCAAAATGTTTCCCCCTGACAGTGTTTTTGATTGTTTTTGCAATTTTGACTTGCAAATGTGTTTCGTGCGACAGCGTTGGGCAATTGTTGCGCAACGCTTCTCGCAACGCTTCCCACCGCTGAACCGAGCCTACTTTTCACCATCGCAGAGCACAAATCTACTGAAAAACATAGAGTTTCGCTCGATTCCTGTTTGGTAGGCGCGTGTGCGCATCTCTTCTGTCACATCTTTTTCTCTCTGATATCTCCCCTTCTGCAGGCTACCTGCTGCATCCTGCTGCAACTTTCATCGCAAGTTTGATTCCTCAACTTCCTTTGACAGACATAGGATTAGTCAGGATTCTGGTCGTGCTTTGTTTAAGCTTGACAAGGGATGTTTAGGATCGACCAAAGGCCCCAGAAAGCAAGCAATACGCAAGCATAGCTCCCAGATGCTTTCAGCAAACTTCACAGACTCACAGAAAGTCTTTGGAAGTCACAGTGTGCACAGCACAAAACATGGTTTTTGCAGGGGCAGGCGACCCACAGGGATTGGCACTTGGGAAGGTGGTGTCCGCAATTCTATCTTCAGGCTTTCAAGTGGCAGGGGCTGAAATTCCTGTCCTGCAAGGTCTTTTTAGTCGGTCATGTTGAGAACGGACACATACAGACACTCTCCTTTGGAGTGGTGGACTACACTCATGTTCGCACACAACAGTCCAGTCAGAGTCCTGTGCAAATTTGCGCACAGCGTTGAGCCTTTGGTTTTGGGTCGGAATGGTGCTTCGGCATTTGCCAGTGGTATACCTTCACTCAGAAATGGGATGTTCAATGTCATGAGGTCTCCCACGCTCCGGCACCAGGGGAAAATGGACGGGCTGGCTTTCGGTTCATTTCAGTTCTATTTTCTCCACTTTTCTTTCATCTTCTGCATGGGATGGCACAAACAGTATCCCTTCGCACATCCCAATCAGATTTGCCTTTTTTTTTGGACAAATTTCTCAATGACGACTGAACATTGCATCAGATGTTGGTGTCATTCAAGTTTAACGTCGTTCTGTATTTACCGTTGCTTATCCATGTGCTTATGGTTCTCTTGCAGCAATTTTCTGCACCTCTGTTAGTACCTCGAGAATTGGAAGCGCCGATAGATGCGACCAGCAAAGTCGGAGAGCGGAGCCAGGAAGACGGAATTCCTTGGGAACAAGTTGGACCATTCTTCCTTGTGCATCATTCTTAGAGCTGAGAGTCTGAGAGTTCTTGATTTTTTGCACAAGGTGACCTGGAAGTAGTTTGAATGTGTTTGTGTTGTGACTTTTCTTGCAGCTTTGTGGGTGTTCATTTGTTGTTGATATTAAACTGAGCCATGCGTTTCACCTTTGCGTACTCAGCAAGTTGCTCAGGGTGGTTCTTTTGGCCAATAGCACGGAGCCAAGTAGTGAAATGCTTTGACCGACAGATCAGAAAAGCCATTGCCACAGCATGCCACAACAAAAGCTGAAATTCAGGTGCTCAGTTTGCCGGGGCCATAGCTGACTCTCAACAAATTTGTCAGCTTGAAAAGTACTTCTTAACGGGTCTTTGTTCTTTTTCATTCATGTGTTTGTTACTCTTAAAACTGTGTTTTATTCTTTTAGTAGTCACTGTTTAGCGTGCTTGTCTCCTTGGGTCTTAACAGTTGATTGCAAAACTGTGAAAATTATGGTAACACCTGCCGGTCACTGTACATTGTTTGTCTTAATAATCCATACGAATCTGTAAGATCTGCTAGACTCGTGGTCTCTGCACTTGTTATCAGTATCCTGCTAGTTGTTTATCTCAACACCCTGTTTGTTGTTTCAGTGTTTGTCTTCAGAATCCTGTGAGTTCAGAATCTAAGCTACTGAAGATTCAGGATTCTTAAGTCACAGGATTCTGAGCTACTATCAATCTATCTAAGCTAATCTAAGCTAATCTATTTCTCAAGTCGATCTAAGCTACTTATAGCAGCTTTTATTGCTACTGAAACGAATCCTGTTTTTGTTTTGACACTTTTCGCTCAGATCTATCCCTTGATGGAGGAAGCCATGGAGGTCGCCGCCGAGCTTCGGGGGTCCATCGGGCTGGCCTCCCCGGTCCCTGCGCCAGGAGGATGACTACGACCGACTCCCAATGCCTACGGGCAGACCCGCATGAAACTCAGGAGATGTCACGGTCACATGGGGGCTGCCAGGACTTGGGAAGCCTAAAGCTGTGGTTGATTTATTAACAAATGCTTAGTGGATGATTTGGGGGTAGCTCGATTTTGAGAAGCTTATTACTATTAAAGGTGAGTAGAGGATGATAAATGGGGAGTACTGTACCCCTATGGCTTGAGAAACCACCACAGTCTTTCATATACTTACACTGTCACTGCTCGGCAGTTGAATTCAGGTAAGACGCAAAGTGGTGGAGGAGGTAGATTTGAAACTGCCTCCGAAACCTCAATCGCAGATCGTGGCGGAAGCTGCGGCAAAGAAGAAGGTTGAAAAGAAGAAAAACGTTGACATGGTGCGCCGGATGCAGTATGTTCTGCCGCAAAACTTGTTGAAGCAGTATTCATATCCATCGACGTTTTCGCTGAGGATTTTGAAGAGAAGAGAGAGCGCTCAGCCTAAGATGAATCGATGCAGAGCTTACAATCCTGGGAGGCATTGGGTGAAGGTGCCGCTGCCTTTCCCAATGGTTGTCTCGCAGGATTTTTTAAATCTATTGTTTAGGTGGATGGGTGAGAACTGTCACCCATCCATACCGTCTCAATCGGCAGCAAAATGAGATCCAGTTTGATGTGACCTGCTATCAAGCCGCTCAGCAGCTCCAGCTCTTCACTGGGACATTGCTCTCCGGCAGCGATCGGCTCATGGGCTCATGAAAGCATCCACGTTTGACAGTGCAGCAGTTGGGGAAGCCTATTCTTGAATGGGCTTGAAGGATTCCAGCGGCTACAGACCTATCGGAATGTAGGGTACTAGACATGCGATTGGTCCTTTGGTCAAGTGGTCAGTTTCACAGCCAAGGCACTCTCAAGATAGGTCTGAAACTGTCACAGAGACTCAGAGTGGTTTTCAATGCCATGGTTTTGCTGCTCTTCAGTCTACTAGGCGCAGAGACTGTATGACAGGCTTTGGGATTTGCCAGGATCTGCCCCGCTTGAGCACTGGGAATTGGCACAGCCTGCCACGCCACGCGCCCGAGGAAGCATAGCCTTGGGACAAGACTATTCCACATGGAAGGACTGCTGGAGCCACAGCACTGCCAATCAGATGCGGAAGTGGTGCTTTGTCTTTGTTTGACTTTGAAAGTCTCGGTATCTCTTGGTAGCTGGTCTTCCAAGATTTCCAAGGCAATACGGAAATCTCCAAATACATTCCATGCTGCAATCGCCTGCACGGAGCTCAAGTATCTTCATCACCTCAAAACCCTATAGAATCCCATAGAACTTCCCTTGATCAGTCAAAGTCCAAAGGCGCTTGGAAGCTCAGATCGCCTGCTTGGAGTGTCAACCTCAATGCTTTTTCAGATAGGTTGACACCTGCTCAGTTCACATTTTCTCACTTGCTGTCTGAGAAATTCTGGGTATTTCATGGTATTTGATGGTATTTGCATGTATTTGTATGTTTTGCATGTATGTGTACTCTGATTCGGCTTTTGTTGCACGTGAGACCGCGGAGATCCACAGGTACTCAAACTTCGGCTTCACCCTGAGCAATTGTATACCTTGGCTCGAGGACCGCGGATCTTGCTGTGTGCACAAGTGTGCTGTAAGTGGTGCTGCTGTGCAAGCCATATGGCCGTGGGTCAAGCAGGTAATCAACCAACTTTCATGGGGCATAATCACCAACAAAGCTACAGGGAAAACAATGGTTAATGATGGGTTTTGGATGGTTTTGACCCATAGCCATATTCTTAATGCAGAATGCCTTCAGTCCATAGGATTGGATAGCTGTGTCACTTCGTTGTCCTGGGGCAGAGTCTTGAGATTTTGATCTTGAATTCAGGCAATCGAAACTCACTGCCTCCTCGTATGTGGAGATTGCTGGGTGCAAGCCTTAGCCGCGTGAACCCCTTGTCAACCTTGACCGCTGCTGAGCGTCATGCAGGGGGTCCAGGGGGCTGGCCCTAGGAGCTCGGCAGACGACTCCGGCAAGAATGCCAGTTCCAAATGCAGGTGGGGAACCTGCTCTTCCAAGTCTATCCAAGTCTGCTGTGCAAATGTGTGCAAGCGATTGGAAGCCACTAAAAATGGTTGGTTTCTTACTATAAATGTTTAGTAATGGATGATTTGGGAGTACCCCTATTTTGAGAAGCCAACGCATCAGATGTGAGTCAATGCATGTCAAAGCATTGAGAGCTCTCAAGTTCCGCCAGATTGTGAATGAGCCAGAGACAACTAGGCGGGCATCCAATTTGGCGGAAATCCAGACAAAACCATACGAAACCATGAGCGTAGTTGGAGATATTGAACGTTCCGATAATAAGGTGGTTTCCTGGCTGACTGACCAACACACGGAACGACAGACCGACAGAAAGACAGAAACGCGCAAGGCAAGAAAGATATAGCTAGCTAGCTGGGTTGGCAGCTAGATAGATGGATAGGGGAAAATGGTGGAAGATTTGCAATTGAGACCATTGGATGCATGGATGCATGGATGCATGGATGGATGCATGGATGGATGCATGGATGGATGCATGGATGGATGGATGGATGGATGGATGGATGGATGGATGGATGGATGGATGGATGGATGCTTAGATAGACAGATAGATAGTGATGGATGGATGGATGGATGGATGGATGGATGGATGGATGGATTGATTGATTGATAGATTAGATAGATAAGAAGTTGTAGATAGTGATATAGAGTGATCGATTCTGACAGATGCTGGTAGGTGTAGATAAAAACTTCGATGTGTATCTAGAGGTTGATGGATACCGATAGATAGATCTGCAGAGGGTTGTAGACGGACTCAGATTGACAGATTGACATCTTCGAGCAACAGAAACCTGGCTCAAGCCTCTGTAAGCTGAGGGTTTGGTGCAACGACACGCTGAACGATTTTGTGGCACTGCGGTGTACGCCAGCATGTTTGGTGACTTGACTTCAGCCTGTGCTTCCTCCATGTTTTCATGGGGACCCTGCCGGGTGCTCCAAGGTAGACGAAAGTGAATGTGCTACACAAGAGGCATTGGATTAGTTGCATCTATTTTTTTTGTTTTCATGAGTTTTTCTCTTTTCCATGTCGCGCGGCTGGGCGATTTGATACGATTTGAAACGAGGCGGAGGATTGCATGAAGAAATGTGGCAACTACAACACGTGCCAGTGTCGAGGGTGGAAGCCTCATGGTTCAGAATGTCACATATAAGACCAAGAAGGAAGTCATGATTATGCAGTTTCAACATGTTTCGACCATGATATAACTTAGCCATCATTTGCCATCATGAACCATTCACAACCATGATCATCATGGCTTTGCTTCGGAAACTCCTGGCACATGATTGAAGCCCTTTGAAGTCCACAGACCTTGAACTTTTGGTGGCCAAGGTACAAGGGGAGTTTGCTTCAGCCAACCTGTGGTGGCGTTACCTTCAGTGATGGCGCTCTCAACCCAAGGCGGCAGCGACTGTAAACAAGGGATATGGATGGCCACAAGGAACAACGATACATGTGGCGAGTTGGGTTAATATGAACCATCCATAGCGGGAGATAATGACCAACCCATCAGAGGGAAAACAGTGGTTAATAATAGGGCAACCAGGGGTACAGGCTTTTGCCCCATAGCCAGAGAGTTATTTGATCAGATCACAAAGTAGGACAAAACAATAGTCATAACGCAATAACATGAATCTACAATGCTGTGCTCTTTCGTGCTTCTTCCACGTTTCCATTGAGTCCCCTGAGTTTTTTTTGGCTGATGTGTCCGTGCTTGCGTTTGTTTGCAGGTTAGTCTCATTGTAGAGGGTGGTATTATTGCACGATGCTGTAGGGGTAATGGTGAATCACAGATAAGAAATGATAGGAAATGGTACGGGTGGTGAATGTGTGGTGAATTTTGGTGAATATGTGGTGAGTGGTGGTGGTGAAGTGGTGAGTACTTGATGATGCCTTTCTATACGTTGCTGAAGGCCAGATCTCTTCTACGACTGCGCTCTGACTCCGGATGATTGCAAGCACACAAACTATGACGCGGTTTGTAACAGATACCGCTACTGTGAACCAAATCTGTGTTTGATCGAGGACGCAGCAACCTCAGACAGAGCTGAAGTGTTTTTGATAGAGTCTTATAGAGCATATGTTCAGCTCAAGGTGACTCAAGATGTTCCGCATCTCACATGTGTTTCACATGTTCTTTCAAGTATTCAGTATTCTGTCCTTTTTTTGCAAGGTCCAGTGCGACCCCAGGCATCAATGCGAGGCAGCGCAAATCTTTACAGACTGTGCAGACCTGCAGCTTCTCCATGTTAGCCAAGCGCCGTCCAAGCTTTGCCTTGAAGCTTTTTCAACATTGTTTTGGTCTGAGAACTCTTACCCAGAGGCTGTGGATCAACTGGATTGCTCCTTGAAATGAGCAAGCAAGCAGCATCTAACCAGCAGCTATGAGCATTGCAACATATTACAACTATCTAAGCACCGAATGTCGAGCACAAGATGTCCAGCGATGGAGCCCTTTGTCGATTTCAGATTCCCATGAACCAAGGGATACGGTTGGGGCTACCACTATGGACTATGGGGCTATCACTTTGGGGCTACCACCATGGCATACCATGGCTACCCACCGTGAAGATTGGCTCAAAGCTCAGAGCCGCACTGGAGCGACGTTCATAGCGTCGCCAGTGCCCCGCATAGCGAACCAAAAAAGAAACGCCAACACCTCAGAGAGTCAAAAGAGTTAGCAATGAAGATGTATGCTGTACATTTGCCAAGTAAAGATTTAGATAGATTTAGCAAATCTAAGCTAAGCATATGGGTATGTTCAGATACGTACTTCTGGTGTTTTGTCAAGCCCAAGCTCTTGAGGCTCATGCGTTAACCATGGCAGAAGCGGAGAAACGAATCGATCCTGAAGATGGCAAGGCGACAGACACGGCATGAGATATGTCATGTTTACATGTTTTACACGCACAGTGATTGCCATTGCCACAGACTGAAGACAAGACACAGACATTTACATGTCACATCTACATATGGTGGTTCGAGGATGCTCCAAGTTGCAAATCGGCGTTTAACTAAGCTCAACTTCAAGAAACACGTAGTCCGGCGGATTCATTTGCAAATTCACCCAGAATTCAACAGCTGCAGGCACGCACCTTTGATGAACTCGTGAAGCACTACAAGTCAGCCAGCACCCCAGGTCTCAAGCCAGTTGTTGGCTCGTGCTAAGAAACCAAGTATCGACTCCAACGTGGCTGGTAATTTCAAGTGTTCGGTGTGAAGTTCTTGAAGTTTGCCGGGAGCTTCTGGGTTTTTGCGGGGAAGTTTGTCTCTTTTTCAAGGTCTACACTTTTCAGCAGGCGGAGCCTTTCTAGGATTGTCAAATTTTGAAGTGCCACATATTCACAAACCTTGATGCAGTGTTTGCCAAGTTCGAATCAGTTGGTTAGCATGCACTGTGGCGTTCTCATACTGTCAGGTGCAGCAGTACTGGGACAACCGATGTCGTCCCGAGCCTTGTCTCCGAAAATCCTCCTCAGAAATCCCTTCCGTGTGCATGACCCGACAAGTGAATTTGGGCGAAGCAAGTCCTGAAAGACAAACACAATCGCCATGAAAGTATACAGCAGTTTCGAACGGCAACTGTTGATCCCCGTTTCCGGCCAGCATTTTTTTCTAAGGACATACCAACAGATCCTTTTCTAACATCTTTGCAACAGCCAGGGTTCCTTGGCATGCACTTTTTCTTCTTCAGTGGCCCTGAAACAAACGAGTATATAATATGACAAGATCAGACAATGTTTCTTCCAGTGCTTTTTGTTGGAAGTGTGAACTTTGGTTGAGGACTTTTTTGTTGACTTTGTTGAACTGTGAACTTGGTAAATTTGACAGTCTCCACTTATCTCTGACTATTTTGGCCTCCAACTATGAAATTGAAATGTTTCTCTGCTCTCTAACTCGAGGCCAGAATTCAAGCTGCGACCAGACCAGCCTCCAACAGCTCCAGCTTCACAGGTTTGACTAATGCAGATGCTGAGCAGCGCAGATGCTGAGCAGCGCATAGCGCTTGTGTTTCTTCGATGCAGAAGTGGTGTTGGTCCACTGTTGGTGTTTCTCTAAATTTGCAGGTAAATCTCGGGCCGGTGAAGCTCTCTGAAGATCCGTTTCTCGCTGCAAGCTTCAATCAGGCTCCTGCTTGAGGAGAAAAACTAAAGTCACAAACATTCCAATGGTGGATAGCTCTTTGTGAAGTTTCCAGTCTGAAGCGTTCGACATATTTGTCATGAGAAATGGAGGCCAAACACCCACCTGCACTAAGTCAAGTCCATCAAACAGAGGCAGGGAAGGCCCTGGTACAAATTTGTGGTATTTGCTGACGAGAAGTGTTCACAGACTTGCGGCGACCTCGTGAACTTCAATGTCTCCAATTGTGAACTATCACATGTTTGAATTTTCAATAAGTAATATGTACAATTGATTGATGCTTAAAATATATAGTGATATCATCAAGCTTTGCGGCAAGGTAGGCGCTTACAAAGAATCTGCGCATTGGTGTGAATCCAAGAGGAATGGCTTGATCTGCATGTTTGCATTCATGCATTGGTTTGTTTATTTGTTCCCTCACTTATTTATGAGTTCTTTGATTCATTCATTGGTTTGTTCGTTCGTCCCCTCACTTATATATCGATTATTTGATTCATTCATTGGTTTGTACTTTCGTTGGTTCGTTCGAACGAACGTTCGTTCGTTCATGCATTCATTCATGCATTCATGCATTCATTTGTTTATTTATTTGTTCATTCCATCATTCATCCATCCATTCGTTCGTTCGTTCCTTCATTTGTTCATTCATTTGTTTATTTATTTGTTCATTCCATCATTCATCCATCCATCCATTCGTTCGTTCGTTCCTTCATTCGTTCATTCATTTGTTTATTTATTTGTTCCTTCCATCATTCATTCATCCATCCATTCGTTCGTTCGTTCCTTCAGTCGTTCATCCCTTCATTCATTCGTTTGTCTGCTTGCTTGCATTTCATCAAGGACTGCACAACTGGCAAGAAACTTCACATGGTTCAACACTCTGACTATGACATTATCTTACGTTGGATCTTCCAATAACAGAAGGAGATGGAGGGAATCACAGATGTAGCGACTTTAGCTACATCATCTAGCCTGTGAGATAGACTTGGTGCCAATGGCCTACTTCACTATAGTCACTATACATTTTGTTCCGTTTCATCATGGTCTTGACAGAGTTGGCACATACTCGTATGGATCCGAGCCTCCAATTGATTTGGTCATTAGGTCCGAGACAATCTCCTCTTGTTTGGGAGCTGGAGATTTGAATCGACAGCCTCGCGCGTTCCTGCCTTGGAAGATGCTTTGCCTATGCTGCTTTCCGGTGCCTCTATCGCACCCAGGCGCACTGCTTTGATCATGGTCCCGATCTTTCTCTACATCTGGGCAGCTCCGAAGCATTATTAGCGGCCAGCTATGGTGACACCGTTTCATGTGGGAAAGCCCAAGCCTATCAGGGTGTGCTTGTGGCCAGCTGGACATGCCGGTGAAAATCGCAGAAATTTTGGAGTTGGTGGAGTGCTCAGCTGCTCAGGAGCTGCTGGTTTGGAGTCTTATTTCCCACATCACCAGAAATGGCTGCTGGCTGCCCTGCACTTAAACCATTGGGAAGAGCGCGATGCAACAGCAGAGAGGAACTGGTTGAACGAGTTAGTCGGTTCATTTTGCATTGCAGCCCTTTTAGATACACCGCGACCGGATATGTGAGGATAACGGTCACCCTGTTCATCGTCTCTGCAGCTGCTATTGCTATGTGGTTTCAGGGCATCCGCTCAGATCTCAGACGTCGAGAAATGTGTGTCAAGTTGATGGGGAAACGCCTGTTTGTGATTCTCCAATATATTGATTTGATGGTTAAAGATCATCCATATGATTCAATGCATGATGTCCAAGAAGCTTAAAGTTTACAAGACTGGAACCAGTTTCCTTGTGGTTTCTTGTGGCCTCAGGTTGGGGGCCAGTGTCCTTAGCGGCACTGGGCGTGTTGTGCATACTTGCCATTGTCGGTGGGACAGTCCTTGGTCAGCGAGGCTCAAGAGTTTCAACTGAGCTTTCAGTCACTGCCTGCAGCATCCAGTCGTAGTGGTTGAGCCAAGAGAAGTCGCAGGTTGGGACCAGTTCTGGCGGCAATTCTTCTGGTTGAACACAGGGTTGGAAGCTAAGAGAAGCTTAGACACCTCAGATGCACAACCACTGTCCTGAACATGCCTGAACTAGAATCATTTTTTGGGTTGATGTTCGTATCATCTCACATGTTTTCTGTTGTTTTGAGTTGAGGGGTATTGAGAATTCATATTTGCATCAACTCATACATAAATGAATATGTGGAGTTACATGTGTATTATGATATGTATCATGTATGTATATATATATATATTTATTTATTTACTTAAATATATATATATATATACACATACAATTAGTATATATATATATATATATACGTATAAATGTGTATGTGCTTGTTGTATTCTCTTGCACTCGCCAAGGAACCAGCTTGTCCCGCCGAAGTCTCAGTGGCAAGCGGCGGGTGCCGGGGACTCTTCTCGT
>VSDK01027267.1:51450-89321 GCA_009767595.1 Symbiodinium kawagutii | reverse complement strand
GGTGATCGAGAGGGTGCCGGTGCTGGAGGCTCTTCATCGGAAAACTGAGAAATCTCTTCCGGCAGTTCTCCGCTTTCAGCTGGAGTGGCCGCTGGCAACGCCAGAGCTTTGGTCGTGGGAAATGTCAACTTAGGTTGATTGGGAGCAAGGGACTTTGTCTTCCTTGCTGCTTTCTTCGGTGAAGCTCCCAATTCCGAAAGCGAAGCTCTTTTTCGAGCAGAACTTGGTTCCGCTGTTCGAGGAGTCGGTGTAGGAGACGGAGACGGTGATGGTGCTGAGTGTAACCCAGCAGCTGCTAACTTGGCCTCTGCATCTTGAAGACGTTTCTCCAAGGTGGCTGCACGCCGCATTGCGGCTGTCTCGGCCTTTTGAGGCGCAATGTCTTTCAACTTGTCGATGGTCTGATGAATGAGGGGTGCCATAAACTCTCCCGGAGAATCAGTTTTTGATGGTACCGGGGTAGCCGGCTTTTGCTCCCTATGTAAATGCTCACAAATGGAATCCAGGTCTAGAGAATGTTCACGCACAGACTTCAACAACTGTGCAGTGAATACTGACTCTGCAACTGTGCGAGTGCAGACAACGCCGATAAATCGGCCGGCCGATAGTGGGCGCAAACTGCTCAGACCATCCAATGTTGTCCTTTGTGCAACGTTTTGCTGTTTTATGACGTCTTGTGTGCCCTGTTGCCGAACAGTGCCTCCTGTATCTCATGAGTTTGCAAGGTCTTAGGCACACATGTATGTGCATTGTGCAACACGCTGTTCACAGCCACATGCTGGCAGTGAATCAAAACTCACAAGCCAAAGTGCGCAATTATTGCTGGTCAACGCGAGCGCGTGACTGCGCAGCCTGACTGACAAGCTGCGTGACACGATGCGCTGCGTTCTCCCGAGACAAGGTCACGAGAAAAAAAAAAAGGTTTTTAGATATGAAAACATCATTTGCGTTGAGAGAATCTCGCTGTACAATATGTACATACATGTACCCCAGTTGCCCCCAAAATGTGAAACAAAATACAGGGCGCTTGGATCTTCCTACCATGGGACCCCAATGTTTTTTTGGCCAGAATGGCTAGCTGAAGAAGTGAGTTGGGGGGGTCAACTCAACTGCGCAAGAAAATTGGTCGCTAATAATTTTGAGGGGCGCTAAACCTGCTTCACGCCAAGAGCTTTGGTTGGATACGCCATGCTCATCAAATATCAATTGTGGTTGGGGAGGCCTGGAACCACTTAGGGCTTGGACATCATGGGAACCCTGGCTCAGAGCGGCTTTTGGGGGATAAGTTTCCCAAATTTGTTGGATTAGGGGGATTGCTATTATCATACATGCTCTGGTGGCGCTTCCGTTTGCAGAATGTTTCATTGGTTGGAAGCCGTTTTGGCTATTCACAGCACGGGCTACATGGGTGTAGCCGTGCCACTATTCAAACCAAGTTCACCAATCATTTTGGCTTGCCAATGCTCGCCCCGCAAATCATCGATCCATAGATTTACCATTTGCATCGAGTGCGTTTAGGGGTTTCCCAAAATAGGGGATAATTACTCCGATGTTATCAGCTTACAGTAATAAACCAATCATTGTTGGGATACTTTTTTTGAACAACCACCCTTTGTGTATTTACTTTTTCGAATTTCATATATGGATGATTCCTTTGTAGCTGGTGTTGTTGTCGTTCTTTCCACCCACCAGGAACGACAGTCTAAGGTAAAAACATGGGAGTAGAGAGACTATCGCAATACTCCATTTCCTATCAGGGATGTCCAATTGGAATGGTGCATCATCCGCAACAATCCACGGGTAAACTGACTATTCAGAAACAGTGTTAATTTCAACCCTTCCAGACCATCCGATCCATGCGCTTTGCCGGCTGCGCATTTTGCTGATTGCGCGGTGATCGCGCTTTGCGTCCGACTTCGCCATCGTCCTGCAGGTGCGCTGCCGCCCCGTGCAGGATGTGGGTATGTTGGCATGGAGCGCATTGTGACAGGATCCATTTGGAAAAACATTCACGACCACTCCTCATTCACGGCATATGTATTTCAATCGTGGCAAGAGGTGGTTAGATCACTTGATTACAACATGAGCCCTTCGTAATCCCGCAGCCATTTGATTTTGAGTGGAACCCCAATAGCTTCTGACTTGGGCAATGGCAGGGCTCTCCCTAGCAGCCACCATGGAACTGCCATGGAAGAGTTGCCGTTGCTAGGTTGGAATGTGCTTACATTTTGTTATTTCCTACCCCATCTCAAGATAGATATTGATGGCTGGGTTAGTTTTTCCATACAAATGTACGCGTATGCATGTATGCGTCCACACACACACACACATATATGTATGTAACAGATGTTTACATTTTGCGCACTCATATGTTGTGAGGTCTTATGTTTCTTGTGTTTGGTTCTTACCACGCACTGCTGCTGGGGGCTGAGGACCTGGGAAGGTTCAGTGGAAGCTCGCAGATGTGCGGGCAATGGCCATTGCGTTGAAGCAGGGCCTGCCACTTTCAGTGGCTCAGGTTCTTGGGGCGCCCGAGTGGAAGGGGGGCAGCCTGCTCCAGTTGGATGATACGGTTGCCACCCCGAAAGCCGACGACCTGATCTTAAACCACTGTTGGCTCCTGCCTTTTGCCCGCCGTTTCCCGGACCGCATCCCTAGCCAGTTCTTCATCGCTGACACCCTGTTGTTCATGGACAAGCTTTTCAGGACGAGGTTGCTCATTCCGTTGGAGGAAGGGGATAGCAAGGTCCAGCTGGCGACCGATGAAGCCAGAAAGGTTAAGCTGTTGATGTCCTGCCTCCGAACCTTGTGGAGGAGTAGTACCTGGTTGATAGTTACAGTATTTGTGTAGTTTTAGGGGTGAGTTTTTGTATAGTTTCTCTAGCCTTGTTTTCTTTTCCTGCTATGCTTCAATTTGTTACCTTTTGAGTCCATGTTTATTTCCCGTGGCCTCCTACTGTCTCTCAGGCAAGGGCGGCTGTCATCCAAAGATCGTCGAGCTCAAGTCCTACTTGATCGCATCACCCACACGCAGCCGGGGCAAGGCATGAGTCGTCCAAGTTTAAATTGTTCCAACAAAATACATATGGACAAATCCATTCAGTGTCTCAGTGTTCCATTAGCTAATGAATATCCGTGTGTGTATGTGCGCCAAAGTTTCAATTAAGAATGTGGTTTGTTTTCCCACCCCGAAGGCTGACAAGGATGGTGCTTCAAACGAGCGCGATGGCATGGGTGAAGGGAGGGTTGGTGATGAAGGGGAGCCGGCTGGAGATGATGGGGACAATGATGGTGAAGATCAAGTGGCTGCTGATGCCCCTGAAGATCCAGGGACCCCTGGCGAGTTGGATGGTGGTGCTGATGATTCCCCTGGCGATGAACCTGAAAGTTGTTCGCCTGCTGATGAAGAGCCATCCAGCTTGGAGGTTGAGAACAATCCAGTTGATGGTGAGGAGTCAGAGGGTTCAATTTCTGATGCAGAGTCAGGGAACCGTTCCCCTGCACCAGCCATGCCTCCCCGAGAAGATTCTGATGCTGCCACCGTGGTTTTGGGGGATGAATCTGACAGAGATTCAGACATTTATCCATGCACACCTGACAATGTGGTGCGGGTCAAGAGGAACCCGGAGCTGACTTACAATCCAGAGATTTTTGAGTCGCCCATCTTTGGCAATTCTGGCCCACCCCGCGATGAACTGATTGAGATGTGCATTTCCCTGATGCAGTACTTCAATGAGCATGATCTAGAAATCGCACAGCTACCAATCTTTGCTTACACATATTGTTTTCTGTGTTATTTGTGTTCTGTTGGGTTTGGCTGGTTGAGTTTTGTTGGGAGCCCCTACATGGATGACCCCGTCTCATTCCCTCACCTTCTCAGGAACCAGCGTGTTGTGCACTACATGGACCATTGCGAATGGGCATTTGCGCGGTTTGGGTTGAGGGCAACTTCGTGGTTGAGCACCAGAACTTATTTCTATTGCTGGGAAGACCATTGCATCCGTAATGGCAACAAGGTGCAAAGTGTTTGCTAAAAAAGGGAAAACAAATATATAATATATATTGGTACTGAAGATGTAAGGGGGTTGGGAAACAAAAGGAAATGGCGTAAGAATCCCATACACGGTTGAAAGTGGTTTTAGATCTGGTGCAAAACACAACCCTTCATTGCAATCACAACCATTCAGATTCCCTGTATGCTGCGGGCGTAGGTTCTCAGTCCCGTTGCCAATGCGATGGTGGCCAGCTTGAACGAGGAAGTGGTCCGAATCGTTGAAGCATTCAACTCAGAAGAGACGCGCAAGGCGGCCTGGAATGATCTATAATTGTTGGGGCAAAGAAACGTTCAATTTTATCCCATTCATTTTACGCCGCAGTTGTCCATTATACTTGTTCCTGTTGTCGAGGTTTTGAATGGTATGTCATTTCTTGGTGTCAAAAAAATGTTTTCAATGTGGAGTTTATCTCTAGCCCTGATGAGGCCAGGAATGACACCACTTTGCGACAGCTGATGCGACAGAACGCGTTCATTGATGAGAATGAGAACTCTCGCTATGGTGGCGCATCTGATAGCAAGACCCCCCCCATCCCTGAAGTGCCGGCGTCATTGCGAGCGGTGGAGCAATGCTTGAGGGATGATCGCACTCCCGCCCCAGTTGGGATCCAAACTGTTTCCTTGCTTAGGTTTTGGCAGTTTTGAGTTGGGTTTGGTTGGGGTGTCGTTCACTGGTTGGTTCTGGTGTTTGCTGATTTGGTAGGACCAGGTTCGCTACAAAAGTAGAAATGCTAATGCTGGGTTCGATTTTGAGTGCCAAATTGTTTCACACACACACATATATATATATATGTATGTGTATATATATATATATAAATTCATTTTTGCAAGTACATGTATTATATATGTAATAAGTTTATTAACAAATAATATTGCGTTAATATTTGTATATGTATATTTTATTATGGATGTACTTTTGCCATATGAGTCCAAAATCTTGGAACAGCATCTAGTTCTGAAACATCACGTGCCTGAGGCTAAAGGAATCAAGCGCAAGCCCGATTTGGACGCCCCAGGAGGCTCTACATCAGCTAAGAGCGCTAAGGCTACGAAGTCTTCTGATTCATCCCCTGGTTCATCGTCTGATGCCATTGCAAAAGGAGAGTTCAAGGGCTACTCCTTAGCTGATATTCCCAGGGAAGCATGGCCTCAGGAAAAGCCCAACAAGGGTATGCATGGGTATACGGTGACCCATCCAAATGGAGCAGCCACCCGTCGTTCAATCTTGTACATTTTTGTTTCATCCAAATCGATTATGGAAGCTTATAAATGAATATGTGTTTTAATCATTTCCACCAATTCTCAACACCCACTCAACCACAGTCCTTGGCCCTGTTCTCGACTCATCCAAGGCGATCGAATGCCTCCTCAAAAGCAAAGCATTCGTGGTGAAACGGCTCGGGGGAGATGACCCTGACGGTGAGGGATGTCTGGGGCAATTCACATGGAAGAAGTTTGGCGGGTGTTCCAAGGCCTGGGATGCAGCAAAAAAGGCTGCCCAATGGCCATAGAAAGATCTTGTTTTTAGACAAACGCGCGGGTTCTCTGCAACATGCCAGAGACTGGGGATTGAAACACTTCTTTGTGCAGAAGTGATGCTAGGTATCTTTGGGACCTGTCAGGGTAGTTCAGCGGCTGATCTACGCAGGTTGGGCTTCTATACGCCATCACCTCAATCAAAACTAAGTGATCGTGCTACCCATGTTTGTTGCCAACTCCAATTCAACAAGATGTTTGTTTTCCTTCTTCCAACATTGCAAAGTATCAGCATTTCAGCCGCTGCCTGCAGCTGTCCTTCCGCCAGCTTAGACATCGTGGTTGGTAGCCACAACGCAGCGATCTAGTTCCATCCGATCCGATGCAGAAAAAGTGTTTTGTTCAAGCCCAGCAAAGCCAAGTCTAACTCGATTTGAAAGCAACTACCCAATTGATTATGAAATAGGCAGTCGACGGTTAAAGATGATGCTTCAAAGATCAGCATATTTGATACCATGCGTGGTTGGGTTTCTGGCAAAAAGGATATCTCTATAGATTGCTCTTTGGCTGGGACACCGTTTCATTTCCACCCCAGCTGTCCTGTCAAAATCATCCCAGCAGATCCCAGCAGATCCCAGCTTCTCGTGCAGGTGGCAGTTCTCCTACGTGGGTGGCCAGCGCTTCCAAGTGGACAGAGGCCGGGATCCCGATAGTGAATGAAACATGATCTCCCACCAATCCAGCCACCTGATGAATGCGCATTATTCAAACATGAGCTTGTCATGATTGGAGCCAGCACGGTTACATGTATCCATGGTGACCAACCTCCGAGCACGAAAAGAAAATGACAACCGTGCCAACGTTCAGGCTGCAACTTCGACGTGCGGCTACAAAAACCTTGGGCTGGTGAGGAAGCCCAGATTAGTTTGTTGGGTGGTGGAAAAGAATGACCTTCCATTTACCAGAACATTCACATGTGAAGAGAACAAGTAGCGGAACGTAGATCCATGCATGTTTGAAGAGTCTACAACATCAGATCACAGAGCTCATCAGCATACACTGTCAGCGTAAGCATGTTGGGTTGTTTTTGACCAACCCGGTCATTGCCCCAGCCCTTTTTGACCAATGCTTTCACGACCGGTGTGAATACATGGCTCCCCTACAGTAGCCCCAATGATCCCCAATGTCAACCCATTCTGATGCCAAACCTAGCTGTTTGGATAGGTTCTCTGCGACTACATCGTGGACATCTTCGGGCGCAAAGCACTCCGTTGGTGAGGCCGGGTTGGCGATAGATGGGTTTCTCTATTCCCAGTCAATGCCCAACCCATTTTGACCGATGCTTTCACGACCGGTGTGAATGCGACATGGCTCCCCTAGCCCCAATGATCCCCAATGTCAACCCATTCTGATGCTAATCCTAGCTGTTTGGATAGGCCCTCTTCGACTACACCGTGGACGTCTTCGGGTGTGAAGCATTCCGTTGCTGAGGCCAGGTTGGCGAGAAGTGATAACCTGGGTTGGCTATTGAGATTTACAACAGCCAGAAATTGGCACAAAGCTCTGCAAATGGAAGTACTCCATGGACTAATGAATGTCAACAATGAATTGAAGATGCAAACCTCATACTTAAATATCCAGCTACATGATTCCCCTGTAGAAGTTCCAGGGGCCTCCATCGCCATGTGGATCTTCTTATTTTCAAAAGCTTGTGGGGAATTCCCGGTTCATCTGGAGCACGCCCACCGCTGGAGGTGAACGCGAAGAATCACCGGTACGCCCACCGCCTTGCCTGCATTGCTTCCCGGGCTGGTGATGCCTGGTGATGGCGGCGCCAAGGAAAGCCACAGGGATTGGCAACGGCTCCAAACGACAAAGGAACATCATGCAAAATAGCGGTTGTAATCCTGAGCACATTGGTTGGCAAATTATTGTGTTGGCAACCATGCATAGATTCCTATGTCATCTTGTACCTGGTCTCACACTGAAGCGTTTGACAAATGTTTGCCAGTTTTGTCGTTCAACAACACGAAATGTTGGTTTCTCAAAATAGGGGTACCCTTTTAAAGCTTTGAATCATATTTCGATATTGCTTGTAGTGTGATACTCCAATTTAGGAAACACCCAACTTGAAGCGCTATTGGCCAGTGGCATCAGGACAACCGCATGGGGCCATCGCCGCAACAGTGGACAACCATCGACGCCCGTCAAGCTAATGAGATGGATTTTGTATGAGGGTGAAACATGTGAGGTACCAGACCATTAATCATGATCGGTCATCACTGAATATCGATTCTGGTGAAGGACTTGCCACAGTTTAAAGGTTTCACCTTGACAAACCCAAGTTGCCTGGATCCACATTATTGGTTGGATTCTACCACATCCCTTGCCTGCTTCTCATTTTATGTTCAAGCAGCAGCTGTCGATTTCTAGGGGTCTACTGACATAGCCTGCTTTTTGTGTTTCCCTCTTCACCATGGGAAAAGGCTCCAAACTGGCTCGTGACTCCATCGCTCGAATGCCCTACAAGTCATCCAGCAAGGAGCCTCCCAAAAGGATGTCTTGGAAGGACAAGCAGCGCCAGGCAACAATGGCGGGCCTTCGATCGATGAAAGCTCCATGGGCGGGGTTTTGTGAAACGAGTTGGGCTTGGCAATAATGAAATATTTAGGATTCTGTGAAATAGATTGTTGGGTTTTGACCAGCTCATTGAACTGGTGGTTGATCAAAATAGGGAACCCCAAAAAATGGTTGGTTTCAAAGCAACAAGGTTATGAAAGGATGATTTGGGGGGTCCTGTCTTTTAAGAAACCGCCGTGACGAAAAACCGCAAGTGAACCATTTATTTGATGGGTGAATCAAATTATTGCTTATGGCTGCTCCAATCCACTTACTTATTGCGTAGGGGACCCTAAAAAAACACGAGCAAAACTATCAAGAATCAAGAATGGTATCATTGAGACCCTGGCAGGTGCTGCTTGCTCTGTGCAGCATGATTTTTTCATGCCCAGGGCTTCAGTGGAACCGCCCCACGGACAGCCTTGAACTCTTTGCTGGTGATTGCGCGATCACCAGAGCTGAACATTTGGACAGGGTTTTACACACACAAAATCACACATGTGCTGGTTGTTTGGATGGCGCACCATTCAAAAATCCCAGGTTCCAAACAAACAGGGTTTGTGGAGCCAAGCTCAACCGCAGACCCTCACTAAACTCAGCGTGCCTTTCCAGGAGAAGAGAGAGTCCTTGGCCATGGACTTGCGCTTCGGGGAGGACCAAGACATCCTGAGCGACGCTGGATTCTCCAACATGTTGTTTCAGCTTCTAAACGTGCGCCCGGGTGGCTCACTTTGGGCTGCTCCCGTGTGCAGCACGTGGGTGTTCATGATCCTTGAATCTAGTTAACATATATTTCCTTTTTGCTTTCTAGACCAATAATCGTTGAGGGGCCCCAGAATCTTGATACAACCAGAAGGTTCCCATTTGTTTGTGGTCAACTTAGGAGCAGAGGGAGTACTGGCAGGACAAAGCACAACCCAATGGGGCATGGTAAGGGCTCTACCGGTCTTCACAATACCATGGTTGCCAGAACCATCATCCTATTGGCCATTGCAGTGGCCAGAGGGATATGGTGGTCCTTGGAACAGCCAGTTGGGAGTTTGCTTTGTGGCCACACTTTATTTCACAAGTTCCTTCTCCTTCGCAATGTTCGAGTATTCAGGGTCACAACTTCCTTGGGATACTTTGGTGCTGACAGCAGAAAACCGATTTGGATATACACCAGTACCTTGGTTTAAACCATGTGCAATTAAGTCTGTTTTGAAGAAATTGCAAATCCCCTTTTGAAATTTGATGGGCATAACTCTATGTCTTCTGGTTGGGAAATCCATGTTTCCTGGCCCAGGCGACAACCGGATGGAAGATGTCAACCTGTGGGCTGACCGCAGCCTTCGTCCCTCAAACCCTGACATGGTGACCCATTACGAAGATGCTCAGGGCCAACACAGAATCAAAGGGGGCTCGGCTCTTAAACAGAGCCAAAGCTATCCTTTGAAGTTCCTCAATGTGAATATTTCAGCGCTTCCCCCAAAGTTGGCATATGTGGGAACCCATTTTCCTGGATAAGGGCTGTTGGATCCCCCAATTAGATTGTCACATTGACCATGGTTCTTCTGCTTGGTATATAAGGTGATTCTGGTATCCATTTCAAACCTTAGCCTCAACCATTCAAAACATTTGGCTGCACTCCCAGGTTTGGACGAGCGGTGGCCAGGGTACGCACCAGGCATTTGAAGCAGAAGCGTCAAGATGCTTCAAAATTCCTCAGGGCGGCAATGGAGCCGGATGCTGATGGGGCGTGTGACATGAAGAACGTTTCCAACCAGCTGTGGATCAATCACGCCAATTTGAAGCCTATCTTTCAATATTTGGGAAAGCAGTGATCCAAAGGACCTGCGTAATGCGATGAAGATGTGCGGAATACCCACATCCCATGCAACTTTCTGAGATGGCGTCGCTAATTGCTTGGGGAAAAGGGTTAGGCCCAAACATGTCATTCCTGAGATGAATTTAGTTCTTGTTTTGGTACAGGATGATGAAGTAACGAGATAGGTGACCTTGAAGATGATGGGTTCATTAGTTCATTATTCAAAATATTGAGAAACCACCACATGGACCCCCATACAGAATGCCCACATGTCTTCGATTCAGCGCTGGTCTCATGCCCACGCAGGTGATTGAATGGCAAGACTAGTCTTGAAAAGGGCTAGAGCAACATCAGGCGCAATATGGGGTTATGGGTGGCCTGTGCTTGCCAGGAGTGGAAGGTGGAATCGACAATCACATCACAATCAGAAAAAATCACCAAACAACAAAAAAAAAAGAAAATATGCCAATTTGACTAGTGCGATCTGTAGCGATATTGATGCGATTTGTATCGATTTGCTGCGATTTGTAGATTGCACTTGGAACTTTGGAATTTCAACGCTTAGTTGCCATATGCCCATATTTTGCTCAAGGGATTTCACACCAAGATCCTTTTTTTGCCCGGCCAGCTTTATCCATGGGAAAATCCAAGTCAAAAAAGGAGCTGAAAGTGGACCAGGTCCGCAAATCAGCTTTCAAAGCAGGCAAGGAAAAGTGCAGTTTGGCCAACCCTTCCAAAGCATTGAGCGCTGCGAAAGGGAAATCTGTCAATGCTGAAAAGCTCCATGAAGAGGTTTTGAAGAGGGCGAAGATTGCCAATGCCACGAAGGAGGATCCAGGTCAGAAGAGTGATAAAGACAGGACATCGAAGGCAGAGGCATCGAAGAAGAAGAAGAATCAGGACGAAGAGAAGAAAGGAAAGAAGGAAAAGAAAGAGGGAAAGCAGAATCTGGAGAAGGAGCAACAAAGCAAGAAGAGTACAAAGAAGAATCCGGAGAAAGAGATGCCAAGCAAGAAGGAAGAGGAGAAAGAGAAGACAGGCAAGAAGGAACAGGAGAAAGAGAAGACAGGCAAGAGTCAGAACAAGGAGAAAGAGAAAGAGAAGAAACCAAAACAGGATCAAAAAGAGAAGCAGGAGAAAGAAGATACAAGCAAGAAGCAGAAGGAGAAGGAGCCAGCCAAGAAGAATGAGAAAGAGAAGAAATCCAAAGATGGCCCGAAGCAGGAGGATGTGAAGGCAAGTAAAGGCACCAAAGATGTGGCCATGACAGCGGAGGATTTTAGAAGGGCCAAGATGAAGCATCTCTCGCAGGAATTGGCCAAGTCATCTGTGCCAAAACCAGCGCCAGTGACACCTCCTTTGAAGAGGCACCGTATGAAATCGCCAGCAGAGAGCTTGAGTTCCAGAACCGATGCATCCTCTAACCAGTATGCAGCTATCAGCAAAAGACTCAAAGCAGAGAAGCACTTCGAGAAGCTGAGAGAGAGCTTGCCAGAGGCTGTGAAAGCTGCTGAGGATGCTGCAGAAGAGGATGCTTATGGAATGGCAAGCTTTTTGAACAACCTCGTTGAAGGTGCGTCGCCCAACCAGCCAGCCCAGGAGCCAGCCCAGGATAAGGCGGCAGGAGAAACCGAAGATGAAGATGAGGAAGAAGGCGAAGAAGAAGAAGAAGACGACAAGGTTGAGGACATGGAGGTGGACCCAGGAAAAGATGAGAACAAGGAGGATTCAGAGATGGAAGAAAATTCATCAGAAGAGGATGAGGGAGAAGAGGAGCCAGAAGAGGGTAAGGATGAGGTCAAGCAGGCTGAAGGAGAAACTCAGGATGAGGAGAGGCCTCCAGAGGAGAAGGGTGAGGAGACGAAGCTTGTCGTTTATGACGAGAGCAAGGGCAACCAGAACGAAGAGCGCAATGAAGAGTGCAATGAAGGTGAGGAAAGCTCGAGCTCCAGCAGTGAGGATGAGTCAGAAGAAGGAAGCAGCTCTGTGGCAGATAGCCTCATCGATGACATGTTGGCAGAGTCTGGTGAGGAAGCAGAGGAAGCAGAGGAGCCAAAGAACAAGGAGAAGGAGAAGGAAGAAGCAAAGAAGGAAAGCAACGAAGGTGGTCCGTTGGCCATTGCTGCTGAATCCACGACCAGAAACAGTGACTTGCATCAATATACATCAAGAATACAATGGTAACCCTGGGGAGGATGAAACAGTTTTAAGGTAGAAAGAGATACCCTACAAGGAGATTTAAGAGAGGGAAACTTTTGCAATCCAATGGCGATTCAAATTACCCAGAATCACACTCTTAATTCTATAGCCCTTGTCTCCAACTAAAAATTATCCTTTGGATTTCCTGATTTATCCAGTCCATTCTGTCACCCTGCTGCCCAGGTAGAACCAACAAGAAAGAGTGGGATCGCTTCCACCGTCAGGTCAAGAGTGGAAACTTTCCACAAGAGCTTCAACCGATGTTGAAGCGGAAGAAGACTGATCTGTTCGCTTTATTCCTTGATTTCGATGAAGATTGGGACAAGGTTGTTTGCGAGGTTCAGCGCCAGAACGAAACCAAGAACTTGTCTCGAAAAGAATGGGTGGCTGTCCAGGCTAAGACCTTACATGCTCAAATGGATCAGGACAAATTTGATGATTTGGTGCGCAAACGCACTGACGCTGGACTGTTCTACGCTGACGAAGACTATCCAACTGATCCGATGGACAGGGTTGTCAAAAAGCATTACAACAATACTTTTGGGTTCTTTGTTTTTTAGGATGGACTCGTGGGTGTTTTGAAAACTGTTCAAATTCCTTTTCAACAGTTCTATCACAAGAACCCCCAGCCCATCCAAACAATCAGAATTTGTTTGGTTTCAGCTTGGCTGCAGGAGACCTGGTACTACATGCCTAAAGGGAGGCTGCTGAGACAGGACGACATCACGGCGGAAACCCTAAAGGTGTCTGCCTCTAAGAAAGTTGGAAGGGAACTCTTCGGCGCTCTGACAGGTGAAGCAGGACCCCTAGCATGCGGTGCGCTACCGTCCATCAAGGCGGCCAGCGAGCAAGGGCAAAAAGCTTTGATGCAGGCAGTGGCTGATGATGGAAAAGCAGTCTCGAAATCTAGGAGACCGAAGCCGCCAAAGAATGAAAACACTGAAGAAGTGGTTCCAAAGACTACCGTTGAGCCCGGGCCCCAGATGAAAATCGGGGTATGGGATATGGCTTCACCATTCCAACAATTCAGCCAAGCATCGTTGAAACCGCTCACAGATATTCGCAGAAGTAGGCAGATATTCGAAAGGATAGCTGATACCTTGGAAACAAAAGCACGCAACCAGCTTTCGTCAATTCACATGCCAGCACAAGCACTGACTAGACCTTCCACATGCAAATAACACAGCTGAGAACGATCCATCTTTTATCATCTTTTGCTACATGCAAATAACACAGCTGAGAACGATCCATCTTTTATCATGTTTTGCTACATCGAGGAATGATTCACCGCGTGCCACATGAGTCAGTACAGCTTGGCAAAATCAAATCTCTTCTCAAGGTTCACTTTCATTTCACATTCTGAATTAGCATTTCTGAAGCGTTGCTGATTTCAAGAAGTGAAAAATGCCAATCCGATTCCGTTTGATTTGCCATTCTGAATTAGCACTTCTGGTATGTTTCTCAAGTGCATGCCAAGACTCACATAGTTAAGGGATGCAGCCAAGACCCTTCCTAATTCTCCATGTCCACATCGCATTGCCGCCCAGGTCTGCCAAAGACCATCTCAGCGAGATCCTGGACGAATCGACAAAGGCGCGTGGAAAAGCCATCCAGCTCAAAGGTGTGGCTTTTGCTGACCAGTTGGCCATTGAGATTTTGAAGCATGCCAACAACATGGAAACCCACTACACCAAACTCAAAGAGGAAGTGGGCAAGGATTCCCCGGATGAGAAGATCATCAAAACTTTGATGAAAAAGGTTGATACCGCTCAAGCTTGGTGGAAGACTGCCGAGGTGAGGGTTGCACCAAATAGATCATTTTAAAACAAATTATCTATTGGTAGAATTGCTCCTGTTGTGTTTCAGTTATTGGGTGAACATATATGCTTTGCAGGATTATCTTTTGGAAAAATGTTGAAAGCCACCATCATCATCATCATCATCCATCCATGTGACAGGGGTGCCCCCTGAGGCATCTGCAAAAGGAATGCTGAAGAAGCCAAGCGGTGGCTCTAAGTCAAAGCGGTCCAAGAAGGGCGCAGCCAAAGCTGAAGGATCTAGTTGATCTATTCAATAGACACGTCAAAGATGTGCCGTCACATGGATTTGGACATAGGTGCTTGTGGGGAGTGTATGCTGTAAAAGGCATACTTTATTTTGATCGAGCACAGTCCAGAACATGATAGGAGCCGGCGCCGTGCAAAAACAGTGTTGCTGTACAGAGCATACCATTCAACTACGGAATCTTCTAGAAGCCACAAGTCTCATTTACTGCAGCTTGAATAAATTCAACCAATAGCATTCTCGAAGCCAACACCTTCTCAGCGATCAGCCACTTGAGTTCACACATATCTTACTTCTTCTTTACCACTCTACCTTTATCGTGCCAGATTTCTCCTGATACATGTTGCCCAATCTCTCACTAGCCAGGCAATCAAAGGCATGCCAAAAGAAGGAGGTGCGTACCGAAACAAGTGGCATCAGGGCAAAGCGCTGTCCTAGATAAGCTCTTGGAGCTTGTTGGGAAAGGGGACACGTTTGTCCAAACAGCAGCTGAAATAGCACGTGCTGTTGACATGGATTCCCACGATCCTGTGCATCCTTCCCTTCAACGGCTAGCAGCTTGTGGGGCCTACGGAAAGCATGATGGCAACACTGAGCGAGACTTTCAAAGGCTTGTTCGTGGTTCCAATGGATTCGATTTGGAGCCTTATAGCATCAAGCTGATGTTGCAGGTGCTCAGTGTTTACAAGATGTTGTTTCATCTTTCGTGCCTTTTTCCTTCTACCTGACTATTGGGGAAAGCTGTCAACAACCAAGCGGTTCGTATGTAAGTACACCAGGTTGAAAGAACCAAATTGTAATGCTTTTCATTCTCACAACCCTTTCCCTGCAGCTGCCGGTCCTCTCCAAAACAGCTGGCCGCTCAGGTGGAGAAAGATGAAGATCCTCGGTTGGTTGAAGCCAGCGTATTGCTTCCGCATGAAGTGTTCGGGGCATTGCACCGAATGGGGGAGACAAAGGCAAAAGGTTTGGGCAAAGGCAGAACGAAACTCCATCATTGGAATTATGTGTGACCCTTTTGAATGAATCCCCCCAAAAAAATTGGAAACTTGTTAACAAGTGTTTGTTCGGTAGTTCTTTGTGTTTGAAAACAATGGTAAGTAATGGGATATCCGTGACATGAAAAACATCCAGTGACCCTGCCAGTTTCGATCGATGATGTGTGCTAACATGGATGGTGAGTCCATTGCGAAGTTTTGGGAGCACCTCAAGACTTTGGGGTCTTACTCTGAGCACCGAGTTCTTCATGACCTGACTAGCGCCGAGCTGCGCAAAACCATTCCTTTTGCCATACATGGCGATGGCGCAGAATTTCATCGACACAATGAATATTTTGTGATGAGCTGGACTAGCGCTTTCCAATGTGGCTCTGGGGGAAACTGCTTGGTAAGCCGATATCCTATTTCACTGGTTGCGGAGGCTCACATGGTTGATGACTCTGAACTTTGGCGATGACTGTGCATGTTGGTATTGTTGCAGTCATGTTTGGTGTGTCACTTTTACTTGTTGTTGTGGTTTGTGAAGGTGTGTTGGTGTTGTTGAAGATGTTTGTGTTGTGGCTGTTGATGATGCGGGTGATGATAATGTGTTGGTGTTAACTACTTGGTTGCTGATTTCCACGTTATTTTTGATGGTGGTGATAGAGCTGTTGTTTTTTGCTGCTGCTTTTGTTTGGTGACTTCGGTGCATGGACACCTTTCCCCCCGCCAACACTATGAGGTACGTCAGGGCGTCAATGCAACATTGGCAGAGCTGGTGGCATGGAGCCTTCGTTTTGCTGCTGCAGGCGTGTACCCGCAGCGTGGCTTTTACAACGAAGCCTTCGACCCCAAATCCTACCGGGCTGGCCTCTGTGGGAAACGCATTGCGAATGGCTACAAGCTACTTTGGGAAATCTCAATCATTTTGCGCATGTTGCATTTGATATGGTATTCTTTACCCTTGATTGAAGAAACTGACAGTCCGTTTATAGGCCCACCAAATTATGGTTCCTCTCATTATGTCTTAAAATTGTTCAGAAAAGGTTCCAACCATCATGCCCACCAATTCACCGGTTCTGCCATTACCCAACCCCCGAGAATGCTATTTTTAGGGCATTTCCATTTAAGGCATTGACTGTCTCCTAAACAAATCGAGGTTGATTTACATGACCTTCAAAGCAGACCTCAAAGCCCGGATGCAATGCCACCTGCTGGACCAGTACTATCGCTGCAAAAGGTGTTGTGACCGGTGCGCTGCAATCCAACCAATGAACTCAAGGCCCCATCGAATGACCTACAAGAACACTGCAGTGGATGCCCCATATGCTTATACCTTGAAAGACCATCGTGAATATCTAAGAACTGCGAAGAAGCCATCCCCCTGGTGTGCTGTTGAAGGGTTTCAGTTCGAGACTATCTCATTCGACACGATGCACTTGATTTATTTGGGAATTGCCAAGAACCATGTTCCATCGGTGCTCAAGATCCTCCAGCTTCGAGGGTACCACTATGAGCTTGGTGAAAGTGATGAGCTGTTCTTGAAGCGAGTTGGTTTGGAGATGAAACAGGATTGCAAAGAACATCGGAACCTTGTAAACAAGTCATGTTACATTTTGTATTGATACAATTGCCCCATATTGGTTTTTGGGTCTTCAAAAAAATTGTTGAACCAGCTGGGATTGGGCCAAACCGGCCAAGGATATATTTACCTCGCAGGGTATTGACAGCTACCAACTGTGGATTCGGGTCCGAAGACTATTGCGAGCTGGGTTCCAGGTTCAAAGCTTCCCATATCAGAGTCATGGTGTGGTGGGTCGCTAAAAAGGTCCAAGAACTTTGTGGTGACTCTGACTCTCACCTCGCAATAACATGTATGTTTTTGTTCCCACCATCTAAGGCTAAGGGGAATCTATTCTTCACACACCCGTCAAGTGACCCTTCCTTCGCTTGAACAAGCGGCTCAGGAAGATCATCTCCTTCAACTTGTCCACGCTTGCTGCTATTCCTTGGCACAGGCACAGGATTTGATGGATGGCGCTGGCTTGATCCTCTCCCACGAGGAAGCCATCGTCGCATGGTCGATCAATTTGCTGGGTCAGTTCATCGTGGAACCAGGTTTGGGGATGATTTGAATTCCATATATTTGTTGAATCTATGATGGTTTCAAAAGAGGGAACCCCACAAATGGTTGGTGAATGGCCATCATGGACAACATGGGGGTGATTTGGAGGGTTTCCTACTTTGAGAAATCCATATATGTAAACAAATACGCTAGAGTTATGTATTTACATCCATGTGCCGTGGCCCATTGGGTAACGTATATCATGTTGACTCGTGGTTGAACAAACCTACAACTTAGTAGTTTCCTTTCTTGGTTGCTGACTTTGTTGGTTGCAATTATTCTTGGTATTATGTTTACCTTCTAGTTCGTCGATGTTAGTTTGTAATCACCACCGGCAGGTCATCCTCAACCCACCATTGATTTTGTCTACTATATGGGACTGCTGGTTGAATCAACTATCACCCCCAACGCCAACGCGTTTCTGGTTTCAGCGCCTTAGGAACTGTCTAAACTGTTGCACCTTCACCTGCGTGCAACGGAGTACCTGGCATCCTGGTGTTGGCAGCGCAGCATTGCTGCGTTCAAGATGCGGCCCAAACATCATTACTGCTGGCATGTCGCCAGGGAAGTCTTAGCGCAACGGTTGAATCCGAAACTTCACCACGTTTGGTCAGAAGAACGGTTTTTGGGTTGCGTCAAAAAGATAGCAACCAAATGTCATGGCAGCACCGTTCACAAACGGGCGATTGAACGTTTCCTGGTCGCCCTGTCTGGGCACTTGGCAAAATTGCCAGGATAGTTTTTCAGTTGCACGTGTTGGGATCCCCGGTGATCAAGACAACCATCCTTAGAGCACATACCATTTCTGTCAAATGAAAGTGCTAGTCTTTTCATATCTTGGTACCCATTGCTGATGGGTTTTTATTACAACCTCGAAACTTCCCATGAGGATATATGTTCTCCCTTGTTATGATCATGTACCATTGACATAGCGCATTTACATAACATATGGTTTCCCAATGTTTCCCAAAAAGTCCAGAACTACACGAGTGGGGACGAAGAACCCCATCAGAACTGCAACTGATTTCACTGGGTTGCTGCAGGGTTGTTGCAGCTTTTTTGGCAGCCAAGATGCGGGCAGGCCAGCGGTCAAAAACCCAGGCAGCCAGCAGTCAGCACGGAGCATGGCAGCTTGAGGATCGTCCCTGTGCTAAGTAAAGGAGGGGTTTCGTTGCTCGGTTCTTGGGATATGGCCTATAGGGAATACACTCTCTACTTGGAAAGTCATGTTGACCAAGGGCCCCACAACATGTCCGAACTTGGGGGTCTAATGCGACAATGGAAAAGTATCCATGTTCAATGCCATAATTGATGTTACTAGAGATGCCACACTGGTGGATCCTGTAGGAAACGGCCACACGGAGACCAACGCGACTCTCAAAGCATCCACAATTTTACTTGAAGAGAAAACAGTTTACCAAGGGCAACCATTGTTTCCAGCCACCAGCGTTTCCAGCCAAGGGCAAACATGGGGTTTCTTCACGGCCAACTGTATATATATACATATATATATATAAACATAAATGACATGGGTCAAAGGCATGTTGATATGGATATTGTTTTTTGCATATGTATGTTTTTTATTTAGCACGTAGCTCAACGCATATATACGTACATGTTGCGGATGTTGTCCTTGGTGTGACAACATTCACAACGAAAAAGTTTTTCTTGGCCCAAAGAAGAGCTAGCAAAGGTGCAACAGTCCTTTGCCTGCGTTCGTGCAGCCAGGGCCACAGCACGCAAGGTTTGACCACAATGTTTCTGTGAACAACCAACGGCCTCAGCTATGGTTGCGGGTTCTGTTGCTTTTGCTTTGGCGGTGTCGCGGACCATGCACGAACCTTCCGCTGTCGCTTTGGGCTCGATTCTTGTTCTTTGTTGTGGCGGTGTCGTGGACCATGCACGAACCCTCTGCTGTCGTTTTGTTGTTGGATGTTCCCGTTTGTTTCCACGGTGTCGTTTTGTTGTTGGATGTTCCCGTTTGTTTCCACGGTGTCGTTTTGTTGTTGGATGTTCCCGTTTGTTTCCACGGTGTCGTTTTGTTGGTGAATGTTTCCGTTTGTTTTGGCGATGTCGCTGGTCTTGCCAATCTGACAATAATTATATTTTTTAAAGTCTATCTTCTTTAGTTTTCCTATGTTTCTTGAATTTCAATTTTTGTTTTTTCCGTTGTCGTCTGTATTTTTGTTGTCGTTTTGTTGTTGGATGTTCCCGTTTGTTTCCACGGTGTCGTTTTGTTGTTGAATGTTTCCGTTTGTTTTGGCGTTGTCGCTGGTCTTGCCAATCTGACAATAATAATTTTCAAAGTCTATTTTCTTTAGTTTTCCTATGTTTCTTGAATTGCAATTTTTGTTTTTTCCGCTGTCGTGTGTATTTTTGTTGTCGTTTTGTTGTTGGATGTTCCCGTTTGTTTCCACGGTGTCGTTTTGTTGTTGAATGTTTCCGTTTGTTTTGGCGTTGTCGCTGGTCTTGCCAATCTGACAATAATAATTTTCAAAGTCTATCTTCTTTAGTTTTCCTATGTTTCTTGAATTTCAATTTTTGTTTTTTCCGCTGTCGTGTGTATTTTTGTTGTCGTTTTGTTGTTGGATGTTCCCGTTTGTTTCCACGGTGTCGTTTTGTTGTTGAATATTTCCGTTTGTTTTGGCGATGTCGCTCAGCTGTTGAATGTTCCCGTTTGTCGGCTTATGATGACGCTGGTCTTTCCTCTTCAAAAATTTATGTTTAAATTTGTTTTGTTTTTTTGGTTGTTCTGCTCTTGAATATGTCCGTTTGTCTTGGCAATGCCCTTGGGCTATTGAATGTTCGTGTTTGTTTAGGCGATCTTGCGTGCCTCTTCACATGAGCGCTTGATTTGTGGCTTTGCTTGTTAAAATTTGAATGTTGGATCTGCTGCATTCACTTTGCATAAGTACATGATCTGAGATCTTGTATACAGGTGACATCGTCCGATGCAAGAAACATCGTCTGGTGTGCCATGTTGGAAGCATTGTCCTTTGCGCAACGTTGGATGCTCTAAGTGAATTCTTCCAGTCCATGTCGACACAAATGTGCCAACGGCACTTTCAATGGGTCCACTCCGTGGAGGCCCTTCTTACGGCTCCAAGCCGTTGGTTGGATCTGGGAGAACAAAGGGAATCCATGTAAAACTCGTTCATCATGATGCTTATCGGAGGGCGTCCATGAATCCGGAAGTGCCATGGTGGTCGGGTCATGTGACTCAGTAGTCCATGTCTGCGGTGAAGAGCGAGGATGATGATGAGCATGTGATTGATGAGAATGATGCCAGTCCCACTCTTTGGATTTCCAATGCGACGATCGATTCCAATTGGACATGGCAAAACACTGACCCAAACGGGGTCACCAAAAACAACTTGATCCAAAGCCACTTGAAAGACAGGGTGATCCTCTGAACATTGAAGAACGTTGCGGCAACTGAAAAACACACAAAAGCTGAAGTGTAATAAGTTCGGAAAGAGACAATACAAAGACAATCAACTCAGGGATAAGCAGGCTGACAAGCTTTTGATTCAAAAATCGCTTGACGCTAGGTCTGAGGACTTTCAGCCCTCTGTCTTGGCCTTCTTGGCAGGTTTGACTTCGTCCCATTTTGATCGGCACTCTGCCTCAGGACGTTTCAATCTTCGGGAAATGACCTGCCAACTTGGTCGGCTCTTGGTGTCTAGCTTGAGACTAACCAGTTCACTAACGGAAGATTCAGACCATGGTTGGGAAGGATCAATGTCCTCCTCGTCCGGTTCGACTGAAACTGTGTCCACTGGCTTTGCCTGTGGATCTGTGGATCGGGACGGGGCCGGCTCAGCAGGTGAACAAGGTTCGAGATCAGAATCTACTGGAACAGGGGCTTCTCCAGTCACATCACTGGATGGATCATCCTGAAGATGGTCGGGTTGATTGATCCCAATGAACTCAGTCGGCCCATAGGGTATGTCATCTGAATCTGGTTCATCCGAAGGGTCCAAATGAGCTTGTTCCGGGTCATATTCAAAATCTGGTTGGTCATGATAAGACGGAGACTCTTGAGGGCCTTCATCATGTGAAATGAAGACTAAAAAATTCTTCATCCGGAATCGGTGGTGCTGAAGGCAATGTAATCAAAGATCTTAATGATAATGGCAATGCTTCCCATGCCGTGAAGACGGTGTGAATGGCATCTTGAATCGAAAGCAAAAACGGCACTAGATCTTGAAGATCATACGTGGGCGAGGAAGTCATGGCTCACACTACACTGTGACTCAGAAACTAGAGAAGCTAAAATTGCAGAAACAACTAAGAAGTGAAGAACCCTTCAAGGAGTTCAATCTGTCAAGCTAAAGCAGTTAACACCAGGAAAGCAATGAAAGAGATCAAAAGTCTGTTCTGAAATGAACTCGTCGGTTTCCAGCACTCTAATAATGCAGAATGAAAAATGAAAAGACCCAGTCAAGACCGGATCTATATAGACTCAAAATGATACATGCTAAAATTGACCTGGGCATCCGCATATCAGCTGTGCTGATTGTTTTGCATGATTGCGCTCTTATCCAGCGGGCAATGTTGCATCGCCAAAACGAGATGTGAACTTTGAATTAAATCACAGAGTTTTGAAAAGATCGGATCGGATCTGCTCCTTCGGGAGGCTTCGAGAAATCAAAAGACTGATTGGCCACTGGGAGGCTTCGCTCCCTGAGGCTTCGCCTCGGTGGTCTTGGATACTACAGGTGGCTGACTGGTGGTTCCGCTGTGGTACGAAATGCGATAGCGTTGATGAAGTGGCTCTTCACAGAGCACACCCACATTTTCCCCCGGCGGTGATGTACGCAGCCTCCATTCCTGGTGAGTTCGATGCAGGGACCCTCTCCTCCCTGATCTATGTTCTGACCAGTTCCCCATCCAAGACATAGGGCGATGATTTGGCTTTCGTTTTTTGATGCGTTCCAAGAACCATGCACTATACGTGCTACCTCCTGGTTGTCATATGAGGGGAGGTAGGAACGTCTGAACCCCAGTCCAAAGAAGCTTTGACTATCGGGGAAGTGCAATCTGGACGGCAACAACCGGCCCGAGGACAGGATGCTTTGCATCCCACCTATCGTAGATGCATGAGAAATCTGAAGGTGCTGCACTCCGTCACTGCCATCGTGACGAGTCGCTCTACGTGTCGCTGGTGGGAGATCACTTCCCTCTTCAGCCGCCAATGACTTGTCTTTCAAAGTAGGAAGTGGTAACACGTAATAAAAAGCTGATGCAGCTGTTGGATCACCAAGGTGATAGGCCAGGTCATGTTCATAAAGTTTGAGTTCCCCAAAATGCCGGGGGTTCAATTGGGCACGGTGTAGGACCTGGGCCAGATACTTGATCATTGAATCTGAAATTGGATGCCCACGATCCATGCCATGTCGAAAAAACGTACGAATTTCTGTCTCTTCAGGTGTGACAGGTGGAACAGGTGGCGGTGGTGGCCTCAAATTCACTGGAAAAGCATTGAAAGGTGCAGTGTTGGTACTATCATGACCACCACGATCAGGAGTTCTTGGGTCCACTGCAGGTGGGGTTGAAGATGCTGCTGCTGCTTGCGCAGTCCAAATCCCATCATCCCACAAACCAGGTGGTGCATCAAAAGGTTCCGGAGGAAAAGCTGGTGAAGGCCGATCTTCCCTGGGTCTGGTTGGTTCTCGGGAATCCCTTCTCCTAGATCGCTCCCGTAGGTCACGGCGGGCTGTTGGAGACCTAGAATCTCTGTCTCTACGACTTCGGTAGTACACTCGAACCCTGCGATGATGACGTTGATGAGTAGACCGTGATGGTGGATCAGCTCGGGCTTTGGCCGCAAGCTGCATCTGATTGGCTGCATTCTCTGAAAAAACTGACGGGCTACGTGCAGCCGGAATCCCGGGGTCTTCAACATGAATTGCAGGTGGTCGAACTGGAGGAGCCATCATATGGACTCCTACATCTCCTGGTGGAATCGTTGGTCGGACCGGAGCTGCCGCTGAGGCAGGGTTCATAGGAGTCAAAGTGACTCCCGTGGGTGCCACATTGGCAGTGATAGCCAGTTGTTTGGGACGTGCCGTCACGGCTTGTGTTGAACGTCCCCTCGCTTGGTCAAAATTGCCAGTGATGAAATAAAAATGGTAATTCGAATTCGGATTGGACGCCATGGCTAGGGCGTCTCTAATGCCGGAAAGATTGAAGTTGTAAACTCAAGACCATGATAAAAAGATATTGGGTCTTGAAGGTAATGGCCATCATCTATGATGGTTCACCTGTACAAAACTGAAAATTGAAAAATGAAAAGTGAACTGAAATTGTTGTCAAAAATCTTGACTTAGGCAAGGAGTCCTTCAGTACTCAGGGAAGGTTTCAAGAAGGATCATTTCAAAATCATGGGAGTGATTACCCGAAACTCAAGTGGCGTTTCTCAAATGTATCTTTCAGATTCTTGAGGTGCATGAAACTGTCTTAGAAAGTGTTTTACACTCCTGTGATTAGACAGAGTGATGCTGGTTTTTGAGCCCAACCAGAGTGGCATATAGTCACACTGCTCACGCATTCAAGGTAGATAACCCAGGTGCGATTGACATAAACAGCGAGCAAGGCTCAGAACCACCAGCTGTCCAACGACCCAGGTGCATTCTGGTGGGAATAGACCCACATGTCAACCACCAGCTGTTACTACCATAAGTCAGAGTGATTCAATTCGCCAGGCACCAACCCGGATCACGACAGGACCATGACGGAAACGCTGCCGAATACACACTTGAAAGACCGTTATTCAAATGTTGATTGAATCAACGTTTCAGGGTCGTTGAGGATACCATCCTTGGTTTGTCCATCTGGACATGAAATCTGTGAGAACTTCACAGTATTTCGTTAAGGCCGTATGTCGCCAAAGCAGACAGCAATGACAAACCGGAAGCGAAACAATCAGTGATCACTTGACGTTGCAGGTACACAGTTGGACGTCTCCAACTGCTTCACCAGGAAACTGAGAGTGTCTTCGTTGGTAGCAGACTCTCAGCCCTGCTGCTACCCCCTGCTGAGAATCATGTCTTCTTGATATTCGATGAGTCATAATGCTTGACCAGAAATCCTTGGAAACAGGAGTTGACTCACACACACACACACATACACACACACACACACACACACTTGGGTAGGTAGGTAAAGGGTGCGAATGAGTCAGATAGACGATAGATGGACAGATAGGATTTGATGAACAGACAGGTGGATGGACTCCATCAACTTGATTGAGCCACATTTTGTATGCGAATCATCCACTCTTCCAACCAGGAACGACCACTGCAACCTCGTGCAAATCGTTTCATATGGGTGGTTTTAATCGAAAATTTCTGCCCTGTCACATGCCGATAGTGCTGACGGTGTATATTTGAGCCGAAATACCAAAACTTTCACAATCACTACTGAAATTGATGAACCCAAGACAACCCAAGGAAACGCTAGGCCCCTAGGCATGCAAGGCATGGCACATTCCTTCAGGCGTCTGCAATCCCAAGACTGGGACCTGCAGTGAAGCTGTGCGCCTGGCAGTTAACGTTCGCAATTGGAGTTTCTTCAAGTTGCTGAAACAACGATCTGGAAGTTGCTTCTTTGATGATTTGAAATTGGAGTTGTTTCTTCAAGTTGCTGAAAGCTACATGATTTCCCAAATCATCACAGTTTTTTTTGAAAGTTGCGGAAAGCCTATGAATCCAAACGATTTCCCAAATAGGGTGTCATTTTTGAAGATGATGCGTTTCTGTAGTTTTCTGCACTGCTTCGCACGCGGCAGACCCTGGCTCCTGGCCATAGAACCTGCAACGATCAAGATCGGACAACATACAATGATACGTCGGCCTGTCATGTGTTCATCCAGTCACACTGCATCCTTTTGTGTTTGTGTGGTCCTTCAACGTACGTTGATCCTGAAGGTGCATTGAAGGCGTTTGCATGGGTACCTTAGATACGGGCTACAAGTCGGCAACTGAGAAGGAACCAAATTCCACAGTGTTTGTGTAGTGGGTCCGTACGAATTGGTGCAGCTGAGGTACCAAACAATGGGAGCTGGTGAATGTCGGGAAACTTGGAGATGGGTTTTGTGATGTTTTGTTCCAAGACGCCAAAGACCATCAGTGCTTACAGGTGTTGACCGACAAGATCGCCGCATGGCCCGCTACACCGGAGATGTGAAGGACCGCTATGACTTTGAATGACTGCGCGATGAGATGCAGAAGGCTGCAACAAGTTTGATGAAAGGCTCAGCAGCAAAGCAGGGACTTCTCTACATTCCAGGAGCAGTCTGAATGCGAAACGATTTGCACAGGCAGGGAGTATCAGGGAGTACTGTTTGTATCTTCCGTGCCTTGCAGTTTCCAAGACAGGTACAAGACTGAGCTGCTTCTAATTGTATTTTTGGCTCATGATATGCTTCCACGATTTACTATGTGTTATCTATGTGTTCAACTTTGATCCACTTTGCATTTACTGTCGCCTTTAAACAGGGCCTCTCAACTCACGAAGCCCCACTGCACTTTTCGAAGACTTTGGGCCCCAACAAATTCACGGTCTCTCACAGTGCTTGGGTTCAAGACAGGTAGCGTCACCTACCTGCGTTCCCTTTGGGATCGCCCTTGGGCTCAACTCTGAGGTGGTCGGCACCGCTATCCAGTCATGTTCTATCAGCGCCCCACATCACTCTTCAGGTATGACCATCAACGATTGTTTCTTCTTCGTTACCATCACCACATACCATCACCACTACCGGATCATTACCAGCATGAGCATTTTGTTTATTATGACCGTCAGCGTCGTCATCATGATTGGCTGCATCACGCATCCGATTTTCACAGCTCCAAAGACCAAGCTTCTTCAAGAATCGTCCCCCTTGTTACTTTGAACAAGTCACACGCTGCCAGCTCCCTCCCAATTTATCATTCCCATGATTCGCACGAATCAGTTCGTTCACGCACTTCTGAAGTGTTGACAAAAGGAGGGCCCGACTTGCCGAACCAAACTTTAGCATTGAAATACCCACAGTGAATTGATGCAACCAACGGATCTCCCTCAACTGCGTTACCCTCCAGCTTGGGTGCGCGCTGGTTCCGCGCTGGTGGACCACAAGCCCTGAGTGAGAATCTGCGCACGCGGGCGCAGCATGTCTCGCCGCACATGGGCACTCTGGGTGTGTTTGGAAGTGCACAGATGTGGTTTTGTCGCTTTGGTGGACTTCATTTGGTGCTGCTCGTGATAAAGTCCTTGCATCTTTTGATTCACGTTCCGTCATGTCCTGCTGCAAAGTGGTGCCAACGTTCTTGCCTGTGGCGTCAAGTCATGTCAAGTGTCACAAAAAGAGTCGAAGCAGTTTGCGGTTGTGATCGTCCCTGCTGCATTTCCCGTAGATCATGAGATGATTTTGGAGCACCATGATCTCACTGCCTGAGTGGCACCTGGCAGGTGATCCACAGTGCGCAGGCTATGCATACAACTACCCCTTGTGCCTTGGATGACTCGATCTCCAGCTGGTGCATCCGACAGCTCATGATGTCCATGGCTCACCCAGGTGTAACATCTACGGGACAGTGAGAACCAAACTGCCGCGCGAACGGCAACATTGGTCTTTTCAGGTCGAAGCCTGAGACAGTTCTCTGGTTGGTGGTTTCAAATATTTGTTAGTTTCCCTATTCATTATTAACAAATGGTTGGTTGACTAATATTTTTCATGGAGGTTGAAACCACCAGCCAGTTGCTTATGTTTTTGCTGGCCTTTTTGAGAATGTGATGATCCCGTGCTGGACCACGATACCTGTCCAGGCTGGCACTGATCCTGTAGCTGTCATCATCGAAAAGGCTTTGGTGCTATCAGATATGTATCTTGGATGGATCGTATGTGTGCCTGTGTTTGTGTCTGTGCGTGCGCGATTTGTTCTTTTTTTGCAAGTAGATGATTGAAATGTAGTGTCCACTGACTGTCTCAGCGTAGCTCGACAAAGGCAGCGACGATCCATTTGCAGGAAGAAGGGTGTTCAGGGGGACACAATCGCATCGCCTTCAGACCTAGAGGTGCTGGGGCTGCAGCTTGTGTGCTCACCAAAGTGGTTTGAGATGTTTTGAGCTTGAGTACAGTGGAATACTTCTCGCGATTTGAACGGTCTACTCTCAACAAATATGCACTCCCTCCTTCCCCTCCCCCGGTCATCGTTGTCATCATAATTGTGATCATTTTGATCATTGTTATTATCGTCATCATCATCATCATCACCAGCATCATCATCATCATCATCATCATCATCATCATCATCATCATCATCATCATCCTCATCATCAGCATCATCATCATCATCATCATCATCATCATCATCATCATCATCATCATCATCATCACCACATCAACATCATCATCATCATCATCATCATCACCACATCATCATCATCGTCATCATCATCATCATCATCATCATCATCATCATCCTCATCCTCATCATCATCATCATCAACATCATCATCATCATCTCATCATCGTCATCATCATCGTCATCATCATCATCGTCATCATCATCATCATCATCATCATCATCATCATCATCATCATCATCATCATCGTCATCATCATCATCATCATCATCATATCATCGTCGTCGTCGTCGCCATAGACATAGTCATAGTCATAGTTATCGTCATGGTCACCGACATGATCATCGTCATCGTCATAGTCATTGTCATGGTCACCGTCATGATCATGATCATTATCCTCAGCCTCATATTCATCTACGTCATCATGAGCGTCAACATCATCCGTTGACCTGCGCCCCCTTGCCCAGTTCGCTTTCGGTTCTTGCCTCTTGGCCTCATTTGGCCTATCATGATCTATCATGTCCATCCATTCTTTTTTTAGGGCATCCTTAAGATCAAAGCACTTTGCCTAAGCAACTGGTGCCTTTTTTCTGTAAGTTCCTTCTTTCAGATGTGCGTTGAAGCTCTTTCAGGTAAGTGCGGATGAGTTCTTCTCACCGGTCAGGCAAGATGCCGCTGGATTTCCTCCCACTGTTTCTTTGTCGACAATGTGATTCTTTGCAGGATAGGAATATTCTTCCTGGCTGTTCTGGCCTGCTTCTTTGCAATGCAGGGATCTGAGCGAAGTAAGAATTCAGATTGCACACCGCCTCAGCCTCTGTAGTATAGAAACATGCTTCAGGGGAATACATGAAGCGAAATGTTCTTTCAGCCTCGCTCATTTGCACCCGATAAGTCCAAGAATTTGGGATGTCATCAATGAACAAATACAGCGTTGTGCCGTATGTGACTGGACGCAACCATTGCACGATAAGTTTGTATGGATTTGCAGGAGATTAGCATTACAATTGTTCCTTGAGAGAAATCACTAGAGGTATAGGAACAATCGTCTAGCTGCCTGCATAATCACATGTGAGTAGATGTACCTGCAGAGCGCTACATGTATCTTGCAGCATTGCAGCATCTAGTGATATTGTGTCTTTCGTTGTTTGCATTCTTTTGTATCAATAGCCACAGAACTGGATACGCTAAAGAGATCTAAAGAGAAGCACAAGCGGCTATACGGTATGGCTATACGAATAGCTCTAATGAGAGGTATTAGCAGCGAAAGGATTCATAGCTGATCGCAGCTACATCTAGCCGGAACCTCTCGCTCATTTGTCCGTCGCATGAAAGCGTAAGACTGGGCTCAGTGCCGACTCTAGCAGGTGGCTAGCGGTTGCTACTCATTTTGTGCTCAAGTATTAACATGAGTCTAAACCATGAGAGCACTGATCTCTGAGGCCGCTAGCGGATTACATTTCGCGCCTTCTCAAATGCAGGCAAGTCAATGAGAGAGGCTTCAAGGAAGTTTCACACAATCTCAAGGATGTCAGAGTTGCATTTGAGTTGAATGTGTGTTCATACTAGACAGAATTCGCATCCCAGCGCATCCTGCTTGTTTGGGCTAAAAGTTCTAGGCATTTTGCTGAGCAGATATCGAAATCTCACTTTTCAATCTTGTTCATAGGGTTTCCACATAGTTCTAACCAGTAGACCAGCTGCTCAGCCATTTTCAGTGCCAGGAAAGACCCACTTGAGGAGCTGGCTGCACAGGTACCGTGGCCAAAAGCATGCCGCATTCGAAGTAAACAATCAATACATATATGCATTTCAATATTTATATACTGTATATATATTTATATCCATAGAAGGATCCGTCTAGCATATACTGGATATGTTTAGATGCTTGCAAGTGAGGGGCAATTGACACGCAGGAAGGAGTGAAGTATTTGGCAGGTCACTCAAGATCCTGCTTATGGAGATGAGCCTGAAATGGCATGGTTCAGATCCTCAGTGCAGCCTTTTCAACTTGAGTCGTTTTGTCAAGTGTTCAAGTTTAACTTGTTATGAAAATTTCCAGTTTGTCAAATTTTGAAGTTCGACTTCCAAAGATTTCCAGTTTGAGCATCTCTGATGATGTTTGACTTCTCCAAATTTCCAGTTTGAGCTCTGATGCAAAGCAACAGGGACGAGTACGGAGACGGCGGAGACGGACAGCTGGAGCTGAAGGACATGTGCAGAAGTAACGACAAGTGATGAGAAGCGATTTCAAGCAGCTGTGGAGTCCTTGAAAAAATTATTGCCACACAGATATAGCATTCGTACCTGCACTAGGACCCTAGGAGGGGGGCCTAAGTTTCGATAGGAAAAGAAAACATTTTTGGAGAGTTGTTGTTGAGGAGCACTGCACATGCTGCGAAATGACAACGCTGCACTTGCCAAGCAGCTTCTACCTTTTCTAATCTATCTATAATATGTTTCTCATCTAATCTGTCTTGTCTATCTCATCTATCTTGACTATCTTATCTATCTTCTCTATCCTATTTGTCTTATCTATTTGTTTATCTATCTATCGATCTATCTATCTATCGATCTATCATGATCGATTTGTCTTTCTTTCTGTCTGTCTTTCTTTCTTTCTGTCTTTCTTTCTGTCTGTCTTTCTTTCTTTCTGTCTGCCTTTCTTTCTTTCTTTATTTCTGTCTTTCTTTCTGTCTGTCTTTCTTTCTTTCTTTCTGTCTGCCTTTCTTTCTTTCTTTATTTCTGCCTTTCTTTCTTTTTGTCTTTCTTTCTTTCTTTCTTTCTTTCTTTCTTTCTTTCTTTCTTTCTTTCTTTCTTTCTTTCTTTCTTTCTTTCTTTCTTTCTTTCTTTCTTTCTTTCTTTCTTTCTTTCTTTCAACCTTTCTTTCTTTCTTTCAACCTTTCTTTCTTTCTTTCAACCTTTCTATCTATCTATTGATTCATCCATCTATCCATCCCTCCCTCCATCCATCAATTCATCTATTGTCCATTGTTCTTTTTATTGTGATTGCATGTGCTTGCGCAATTCCTTCTATTAGTCTATATGTCTCATGAATCTGTCTTTTTGTCTTGCTCGCGGTGTAACCATCTGTTTTATTTGTCTTCCTTACCAATCTTCTGCCTGTGTGCCTATCAATCTATTATATATGTATATTCTATATATACATATGTGTACATGTATCAACCCCATCTAATCTATCTATCATTGTCTACACATACACACATAGTCTGTCAATGTGCTCCAAACTCCTGCGGTTGCAACGGCTGGGCACTTAAAAGTGTCTTAAGTACCACACCTACCGCTACTTCTCCAACTTGAATATGCGTAAATGCCGCGCTTACCGGGAAATCTAGAAAATGCTGTCAAAAGAAGTACTTATATTTGGTGTTTTTAGCATTGTTTCGGTCGCGCAAAGTATTGCCCATGCCACGGAAAGTGCGCTGAGTGCAACTCGGTCAACCCCTCAGTTAAAATCACAGCGCAGCTCGTAGTGCCACGTTTTCCTGGACTTTTGACGTCAAAAACCAATTGCTCGAGACCTCCGCTGAATCCCGTGAGAGAATCTTCCAAAAATGACTTCGGGAATTTGAAAAGAGTACTTTAAGAGCTCTCACTGCAAGGACGCTCACTTTTCCAGAGTCGCCTTGAAAAGTGCTGCAAGACTACAGTGGTTTGACAGAATCTTTGCCCACCCGTTTGTCGAGCTTCCTTTTGCACATAAAGCCTTGCAATTCGAAACACGCTGCCCATGTTTTTACTCTTGGTTCCCTTCATGTGCCTGCAATTGATCATTTTCCGAAAATTCGAAGTTTCCCTTCGAAGTTTCGTGTGATGATCCATGCCCAAGATTGTCGTACCCTGACAAACTGATCCTCAAATTCTTGGGTTTTTGGGAATGGTTTGACAACAAACAAGCAGGCTTTCCAATCTCAATGTCCAGTGGAAGAAGCATTTTCTCACCAGGATGGATCTCAAGATCTGCGATCAGCAGCCGGAAGGGCCAATCCTGATGAGGCAAACTTGCAGTACATCTGCGAGAGACATCATGAAACGGGGTTCGGTATGTCGTTCATGGCACCGTCCCATATGTAGCCTCAAGATTTCTGGTGCCCAGACCCAAACAAACAGTCATGTTCGGATCGTTGGATGGATGGCTGGATGGATGGATGGATGGATGGTTGCTCGATTAACAGGTGCAGTCCCCAGCTGTAGAGATCCCGCCCAGGGTGCGGCTTTTCCTCCAGATGAACAGTTGCCGGATCCGCCACGGCCTTAGAAAGACATGCAGTTGCAAAGGAGATCAGTTGGCAAAAATGCTATTCCAATACCTGGCCAGGTAAAGGGGTATATGTACTTGAATACATATGTATACATGTATAAATTCTAGTAATTAAATATGTATATGATTATTCTTCATGTGAGTAGGTTGGTTGGGTAGGGTCAACATGCGATGTGAAAGGGCGTAGGTAGATCTGGTGACTTGTAGTTAGTGGTGCTTAGGCTCAAGTCTTTTGGCTTTCCTAAGCCTCAAGTCTTCCAGCCTCCTTCCACTCTTTTTTTCTTTTTAAGGGTTTAAGGGTTATCTGTTGATACCCTCACTCTTTTCTACCCAGTGTTCTTACTGCTAGTTGGGAAGCCTTAGATCCGAATGTAGCGCCAGAGGAGTAAAAGAAAGAAACCCTTCGCATCCAGCTGCTTCCTCCTGACCTTTCTATATGTATATATATATATATATACATTTTGATGTCATTTGATGCCATTCTCATCCTGCTGCAGAACAAGACCATCCTTACAAATGAACTGAACTGTTTGCCGATAAACGGGTTCTTTCAAACAATTATGCAATAAAAAGGCCGAGAGTTGAAAGGCACATGCAATGACAAAGGGTAAGGCATGAGAGATAAGCTGGGTGAAACTTAGGGAAAAAACTCTTGCATAAATTGAGTCAGTTTCGCACAGGCCGCCTGAGACACCACCGAATCCTCCAGGAGCGCCAGGAAGGTCCATTTCAATTATGAAACAAAGTCACAGACTCAAACTGCTGCCAGGACGAGCAAATGGAGAAAGCTGAAATAGGCTGAACAGGAACAGCTAAAAACCTGTTGGCATGGCAAGCAGATGCAAGCAGGTCATGTACAGTCCTGGAGTGGCAACACACAAGCTGCGGAAGCCACGTCCTTGTCTTTGTGACTGAACAGGTCCATGTTTTTAAGGCAGGCTGTGGAACACATGCTGTGAGACTGCTCAACAAATTTCATGTAGGCTTTTGCACATACTAGTACAATTAGTACAATTTGCCTTAGCCTTCTGATCTTTGTGGCTGCCTGCACGAAGTGCAAGTTCAGCCAAAGTGTCCATAAATCACGAATTCCTCTTGGGTGGCTAAGTCCAAAAGTCAAGCTGAAGCATCTTAACACTGGGCAGTGAGATTCAATATGTCCGGGTATACGTGCATATCAGTGCATTTCTTAAGGCAGGAGACTCGACTTCACCGCAGTCATTGCTTTTGCTGCATCCAAGTGTATAGGACAAGAGTCGCATGCTTTGCAAGCAAAGGGCACTTTCTTGTTCATGATGGCTTTCAGGCCCTGCCAAATTCATTTAGAATCTGTTCGGGATATTGCAGGATATTTGGGCAAATGTGAAGATTCAAAGAGACATCTCATCATATGCTGCATATTTCAATGAGCTTTTGTTTGAAATTCAACACATCAAAAGTAAACATCCAAAGCACAATTTGTTGCTGAGCATGGGCCGCATGGTGCATCGTTGATCACCCCATGGACTGACGGGATGCCAGACCCGATCACGGCAAGGAGGCCAGCCATCAGAACTGGCGAATCAACACACATTTGGAGTCCCTGGGAGTCCCAGGTGTGCGCACATCGCGGTGGTTGGCGCTGGTTGGTGGTCGCAGGGGTGGCATCTTCCACATCTTAGCCGCCATTGCCGTGCGGCACATAGATTGCTGGAAACTGGACATTTCTTGGTTTGTTTATTTGTGGTTTTGTGCGTGTGTGTACGCGGCACCATGTTTCTGGTTGACTCAAGTGTACCATTCATGTCCACTCAGAGTATATATATATATATAGTTATACCTATTTATCCATTTTTCCTACCACTCTATTCTTTCCATATCTTTCATTCTATTCTGTAAATTGTTTCTGTTCTCGTTCTATGGATTTCTATTGCTGTGCTATTTGTCTATTTGTTCTTTCTGTGCTTCCATTCTCTCCAAGATGCTGAAATCACCGCGATCGTGGAGCCGTGCGAAGCCCCTCGCAGCGACCCGTCCAAGATGTCGAATTTACAAACGAAAACATAGAAACTTCTAGAAATTACCTACCCCCTTAGAAGGGAGGAATGGGGTAGGCACATGGCTCATATAAGATATATATAAGATGTATGAGTCCAGGGGTGACATCAAATTCCTTTGCTTTTGCATAGCCCAGGCACATTGAATCCAGATCTGAAGACCATGGAAGAGATCCAGAAGCTCTACGAAGTGCCAGTTTTCAAAACCTTTGAAACTTGCTTCATTTTTAGATATAGATGATACACTTATTATTATATGTACATATGTATGTATATATATATATATATATATATATATGTATTCACTTATTTATTTACAAGAATATTGTTTTATAATAGATATCTATACATATACGTACGTTCATTTGTGTGTTTATTGCGCTCTTCGTTGGTACATTTCCTCTCAGCAATCTCTTCAGTTTGACTTTTCGGCCATTTCATTTTCCCATGTTTCGCTGAAGCTAAGGATGATTTTCTTGCATCGCCACAGGCAAAGTCTACTGATGGCGTCATTGTTGCAACCAGTCACTCTTCTCACTACGAGGTTGCCATGAAGGCGATGGGCCACTTTCATATACTGATGGAGAAGCCCATGACCACAGATCTCACAGAGGCTGATTCTCTCACCAAGACAGCTTTGAGATGCGACAAGATCTTCATGCTGAACAACACGGCAAACTTCAGACCATCTGCCGAAAAAGTGCACCAAGTGATTAAAAGTCAGTCCCTAAGAGACCAAGAATTTGACGAGCCAAAGCTTGTATCAGCTTGTGTTTTACTATTCGGGTGTTTCTTAAAGTGTGGTACCCCCAAATCACCCAACATTAGTCATTTATAGCATCAAACCAACCATTTTGGGGGGGTCCTCTATTTTGAGAAACCCCAAATCAAAACCAGCCACTGTGATGGCTGGACGTGCTAACTTGACTGAGGCGACATTGGGCAAATCCAAACAGTGAAGTGTCACCTGGCGACGACCGGCTGTCCCAATTGAGTTTTTCTCACAATACGGGACCCCCAAATCATCGTTTATATCAAGCATATATATATATATACATGTATAGTTAAATTTATATTTACATTTCTATTTATATTTGTATTTATATTTATATCTATTTACATATATATATATATATATGTATATATAGTTATATTTATATTCATAGCAATAAACCAATCATTTGGGAGTTGGGAGGTCCTCCATTCTAAGAAGGCCCCAATTCCCAAGTTGTCTACCGAATTTCAAAGCCCGTATCGGTGATAGAGAAATGTAGAGAATGTGCGTACCAAAGTGACCAAAGTGATCAAACTGAGAAGCTCGGCGACAGATGGTGACAGGTTACATGGCAGCTGCTTTGCTTTGGCTCTTTGAGAATCCTGAGAATGCCGGATGGATCAAGCCAACTGGATCCATGCAAGGCGGGCAACAAATGTTCCACAGGAGTGACAGTTTTGCCTGCAATCTGTTTGGCTTTGCCATGCTTCGCCCAGGAAATGGCTTTGGATGGGGGCAAATGTCCCATGCACTTGCGTGGTTGTTTTTTGTGACAGAATTGGAACCAGAGATTCTTGCCTCAAGCACTATATAAATCCCAAGAAGGATGTTTCTGAAAGAATATGTGTTTCAAGTGTGTGCGTGTGTGTGTGTGTGTGAGTGTGTGTGCGTTCGGCATGGAAATTTTGCAGACCTTGGGATTTCAAGGACGGTCTTTTGCAGCATGTCGCACTCGGAGAAAACTGGTGCTGACATTTCTGACATGGCCATAATTGGTTGTGTCGGTGGGGCAACTTGCCTGAAAAGGCTCAATCGTTTGGGGCCTTGGGTTTATGGTCAGAGACATCACACTACTGTGGCTTGCACGCGCCAAGCTTTTGCACCAAACTTTTGTCCGTCCCCTTTTTGTTTTACATTCAATTTCCAGCTGTCATATCATTCTGTCACTGTTTCATATTTCTCTTTCAGGCAATATTGAATATCCACGGGACGGCAGCGCTGCCGTTCAAGTTACTTGGCTTCAGTAGCAGCATGACACAGTACATCACAGTACTACAATGTGCTGCCCTCTTCTGAGTGACTTTCAAGCGTGGCCAAATCTCCGTTCCTGCACTTTGGTTTGAAGGTCATACTTCGAGTCTACGAAGCACATCGACATTAAAGTGTTCGGATCAAACGGTTGCCTATCATATGCTGGTGAGGACGGATGTGCCTTCAAAGCGTGTGCAGTGCATTGAGATGACAGAAAGGGATAAATGAAGCCTACAAGACTTCATGATCAATGTTTGGTGATGAACCCATATGATTTCTGTTTCCGTAGCTTTAAAAGATAACCTTTGAAGATCCCGAGGACCAGCACCCTGAATCCGGGGAGTTACGACTTGAGCGATACGATGGAACGGAGCTACGCCTTCCAGGCCACCGTTGTGCAACGTAAAGGAAAACGGTTCCTGAAGTCGATGTGGATTTCACAAATGGAAACCATTGGTTGACTGGGGGTTGCCACTATTTTGGCACGTACATGCACGTACCCATGTAATGTATATGGTTGAAGAAATTCCTTCTTGAGTTCAATTTATAAGATTTATAAGCTGACAAACATGTTTTTCAAGTGTTGTGCTGTTTTCAAGCATGTTCAAGCTATGTGCATTTGTCATCAGTTATGACCGATGATTTGCTCAAAATGGAATATGTATTTTTAAAAGACGGACTTAATGTTCATTCTCTTGTTGATGAAGGATGTCAAAATGTTTTCGGACTTTGCTTGCACTAGTTTTTGTGGCATGTTCTTGTTTCCGTTTGTTGGGATGTCGATGGCCTATTCTTGCGTTTGGAAAACAACAACTCCGACCCACTAGAAAGATCCGGAAAGTACTTCAGTTAATGCTGGAACCCTTGGCAAATGTAATTGATTTGACATTGTCGGAAAGGTAGTTCTACTGGACCGTTGAGTCCGAGTCCAACTTGTAAGCAGTCATAGGCAACTGGCATGCACAGACTCCCGCCCACACGCAGATCCCTTTTGTATTCACTCCTGGAACATCGCTGCATGACACTTTGCTGAACTTTGAGGTTTTTACTTTGAAAATTACGAAGCAGAAGGAGATGGGCCAGAATCCTTGCAAACCTTCATCAAAGGTTGCCTCTTGGCTCTTAACTCAATGTGACTCTTGATTTCCACTGCTTTGTGGAAGAGGCATCAAAACTGCTGATCCTGCATGTAAACTTGCTGATGTTTCAGCTGTACTGTGCTGATTGCATTGCAGACTCAGGCACAGGAGAAAGGTTTCTCAATGCTGCTGATGCTTTAATTGGAAGAAAGGCCAGGATAAAGTGCAAATACTTCTCAATCCGTTTCCCGTACTGCAGTCTGGAAAGCTATTACCGTGCTGGACACAGGTAGTGGCCACAATTGACGCCATGTACAAAAGTGCAAAGTCAGGCAAGAACGAAACCATTGATAGATTGAAATAAATATAAGGATGTACAGAAATCTAAATTCATATTTATATATATATATATATAGAGATAGAAGTATAAATATAAACGTAGATATAAATATATATATACATATAGATATGAATATAAATGTAAATATAAATATAAATATAGATATACATATAAATATAGATATAAATATAAATATAAATAAAAATATAGATATTAATATAAATATATATATATATATAAATATAGAAATAGATAAAAAATATAATTAGATATTTATATATATATATATTAATAAATAATTAAATAATTAAATAAATATATATATTAAAATTATTTATATATATTTTAGAAAATAAATTATATATAAATATTAGAATAAAATAAATATTATATATAGATTAAAATAAATAAATTTAAAAATATATTTTAATATATAT
>VSDK01027267.1:14758-47864 GCA_009767595.1 Symbiodinium kawagutii | reverse complement strand
TCCCCATATTATTAAAAAATATTAATATATAATTAATTTATTTAAATATATTTTTTTTAATTATTAAATAATTTTTAAATATTAAAATATTATTTTTTTAATATTTTTTTTAATTAAAATTTTATTTTAAAATATTATTTTTTCAAGGGGTATGGCTCCGGGAACTGGAAGATAATTATCAGTATTCTTGCTATAGCAAAAAGGAGGTGGCATGGAGATGTTTTCGCTGTCAGAATTTTCTAAGGCGGGTATCACTATAAATATTCGGACTTCCCAAATCGGGCCATGTTGGCCTCAGAGATAATCAAGGCCCCTCTGGCCGGATCGCGGATGGCGTAAATTTCCTTTATATCAACCCGCAGTACCACATACTCCATGCGCCCCGCCCCGAGGCGGTACGGACAGGAAGGAAGGAGTATATAATATTTAAGCCAAAATTTTAAGCCAAAATGGCTTAAGTATTATTATTTTAAAATTTAATCTTAAAAAATGTTAAGAATAAAAAGTAAAAATAAAATATTTAAAAAAAAAATAAAATTTTTAAAAAATAATCTATTTTAACTAATTGTAAATAAAGGAAATTAAGTAGGAAATAAGAATTATTATCAAAAATATTTGAAGATTAAATTAATCTATATTTAAAAAATAAATTTAGAAAAAAAAAAATAAGGAAAAAAATTATAAAATTATATATTTTTATACCTTTCGATAAATATTTTTTAATATAAATTATTTTATATTAAGTATAAACAATAATAACCATAATATAAAATATAAGCCCAAAAAAATAGAATAAGGTTGGTAATATCACTGTATGATGTAAGATTGATTAATAGGGATGCCTGTGTAGGTCGTCCTTTTAATTATGTCTGTATGTATCAACAGGCAAGATTGTCAACAAGACTTTCTAGGGGCCGGTAGGTGTCGGTATTTACTGCTTACTGGTGTCAACATTTTTGGGGGGTACCCTTGTTGACTGGGAGCCGGTGTCCACAGGATTCGCTGGGTACCGGTGTCAACAGGAGTCACTGGTTGCCAAGATTCCCTGCATGCTTGTGTCTACATCATTGGGTGGGTGCGCGCATCAACCGGCTTGATTGGGTGTTGGTGTCAACGGGATAGAATGGATGCCGGGTCTCAGCGGGATTCATTGGGTGCCGGTGTCAACAGGATTCACTGGGTGCCGGTGTCAACAGGATTCACTGAGTGCCGGTGTCAACAGGCAACATTGTCAACAGGATTCACTGGGGGCCGGTGGGTGCCGGGATTCATTGCGTGCTGGTGTCAACATAATTGGGTGGGTGCCCGCGTCAACTGGATTCACTGCGTGCAGACTAGACTGCGTGCGGGAGTCAACAGCCAACAGTGTGAACAGGATTCACTTGGGACCCGCGTCAACAAGCGTCACTGGGCGCCACTGTCAACAGCAGTCACCGGGCACTGATGTCAACACACCGGCGTCTAAGGATTCACTGAGTGCAAGCACAAGCCGTGCTGTGCCACTCCGCAACGCAACACTGCCACGCAGCATGGCCACGTTGCAATGCCATGCAACCGACCACGCAACAAAGCCAAGCAACACGCGAACGCAGCTGTGCTACGCGATGCGCTCCACCGAACCTGGAGGGTGGACCTGGGAGGGCCAAGAGGGGACCAGGGGCGAATCAAAGGCAACGGTGGCAAATCGCGCAGCGGTACATCCCGTCAAAAAAGCAACGCCGGACTCACTCAAATCACCAGGTCAGGGGGTGATTTTGGACTCGATTTTGGCACACCGCCCCCTAGACGCCCAAACCTCACTCCGTTCGCCAAAAGCAACTTCAGCCTAGCCTCACGGCTGGCTTTTGTAATAAAAAAGAATTATCTGATCAAGCGTTAAATTCTACATGAAATATGCTTGAAAAGATTTCAGCAAGTCCAGGGCCGCAGAGGGGTTCTCAAGCCCTTTAAGGATTCAGTTGCTCGGTCGTCGCCATTTTGGCAAGTGACCTCAAGAATGAAGACTTACCAGCAAAACGGCTTGCAATCAAAGTCCAGGAGACAAAAATCTCCCTCAGAATCTCGCGCTTTCGTCGGATCACGGAAATCTTTCATTCGCCTGCTTTGCATCTATTTCATTTGCAGCTACTTTAGACACAAGAAGATGCAAAAAGCAAAGCACACCTTTGACTCTTCCAGCCACCTGTTTGACTTTGACTTGGAAAGGCCACTGCGAAAGCTCTTCTCCCCTTCATCCTCCTCCTCCCCGTCCTCAGCTGAAACAAAGCGGTCAAGGAAACAAATCAAGCTTGGCATGGTGCATCACTGCCCCATGGACTGATTGCTGCCAGCATTCTTGAAGAGAAGAAGGCACATTCAGAGAAGAAAATTCAGCTTCCGGTGCTGTTGCCTCCTTTTGGGCATCACATGTTGTGGTCAGAAAGTACCACAAGCTCAGAGTTCAGTCCTCGTTAGCTTCAGTGCTCATGGGGGGGTCATGTATCGAAAGTTGGGAAGGTACCTCCGTCGATAAGACCGACAAGAGCAGTCATTGACGAAACATCTCCACAAATTTCCACGCCTCAAGGGGTAGAATTCTGAAGAGTTCCATTTGACTCGTTGCGCCCTGGCAGTGCAAAACCAGGTGTTCCACCCCCAAGCCGCCCACCAGGCCGCCCAGGCCGCCCAGGCCGCCCAAGCCGCCCAAGCTGCCTGCAGCACTTCGGCCACAAGACAGAAGGAGAGGCCGGACCGAGGGTCTCGGGCAAGTGCTCTGCAGGCCTGGGAACAACGCAGGGCACCCGCCAGTGCTGTCGCACTTTGATGAAAGTAGAGATCACAGTCATCAAGCGCAGCAAGTGGTGGACTTAAGTGACTTCAGGTCAAAATTAAGCAGTTGACTTTTGCATTCTTCAACCTCAGGGACACTTCTCATGTGCGAGGCAATCTCGCGTAGTCATTTTGGAGCCAGACTGCTCGAAAGATTCATGCCACGGAATCGAAGCGTCGAAGGGATCACTGCCGAAAAGCAGCAAGTCCTTCACAATCTCTTGGGCAGCACCACTCAGTGTCAGCACAGAAAGCTGCCGAAATGTGCAACCAGCTGAAGTGGAGCTGCCTTTGGCCGTCCAGGAAGCAGTTTCGCCTCGCAAATCCCCAAGACTTCACAAACAACGCATGTCCGCCTCCAAACTCCACAACTTTGGGTGCCAAACTGTGGCATCAGGACAACTTTTGCACGTGAAGGTAGGTGGCTGGACCTTGAAGTCTCAACAGCAGTGGCTCTCAAAAAAGGATCCGAAAGCACAGCAAAGAGCACACCATTCTCAACATCTCAGGATCTCTTTCAGCCCGGCCTCAGCGAGAGGCTCTGAAGGGTCAAGCCACACTGCAACTCGTCCATGTCCGACCGCAAGAACTCGAGCACCTGAATTTCCACTTGGAGTCTGTCGCTGTTTGGTGGAAGCTCCGCTGCACCTGGAGATTCTGCATCTGCATCCAATGATCGAACTGGAGCACCTGCAAGACTAGAAACTTGATTTCACCAAAGCCCAGCAGAAGACTAGGAAAGACTGCAAACATAAACCTGATTTCACTAGAAATTGAACAGAGAGGTTACAACTAAAACCAAGAAGTGAAATGACGACAAAAATCCAGCAGCACAAAGAAACCTGTGAACAAATTCTGAATGACCGGTGAGATGAAGAGAGGGATGAAGGCGTGGAAAAGAATGATCTGTTAAATACCCTTTTGCACTTCTGGCCGCGGCACGATGTGGCAAGGGTTCGGATTTGAGTTGGAGTGCAGAAGCAGAAAGCTGCCGGACAAGTTTTTGGGATGAAAGGAGCGGAAAGCAGACCCGCAAAAATGTGCTCTCAAAGAACTCCGCACAGCAGCAGCACTCCATCTGAAAACTCACAAGTTCGTTCAAAGTATTCTCTTGAACTTGGACCCCGCCTAGCTCCAAACGTCGCACAACTGTTGCATGGCTCAGGCGTCGGGAGAGCTCCCACACCTCAGGCATCGCTAGCTCTGAAAACTGATAAGGAGCAGGGTGCAGCTCTGCAGCTAGGCACGGAGGCCCCATTTGAGGCACCAGCTACTCCATCCTTCCAACCGGGAAAGTCCAACGCACTTGTGGAATCACTCATTGATTTATGCTAATGCTCGTGCACATTGACAACAACGTGCTCCAAGCTGATCTGTTTATTCAGGTGAAACCTACATATCTCGATGCTGTGCACAGGACTAGTTCTGGCAACTTGCAAATTTGCTGTCCTCACAGCCCACCAGAACGTTCTTGCCCCGTGCCAGGACACTTGTAGCAGGGACTCCTTTTCAGCTTTGCTACCTGTGCTCCCTGCTGTCAGAAAGTCTCCACCAACAGAATCATAACAGCGATGTGCAAGGACTCCTGTCGTGAAGAAGTCGGAAGGGACAAAGTTGGCCAAGACGTCAAGTTGCTTCACTGACCCATCCTCAGCTTCAGAATATCCGGGGCAACCTGCAAGGCCCCAGTTTATCTTACAACAAATTCCGAGGCCTTGGCATCTGAGGCTGTGAGTAGAATGTCGCCACCACTGCTGATGGCCCGAATCTCAGCCAACTGATTGGTTCTAAAAAGCATGGCAATTAAACATTTTTGGCGAGAGAACACATCCGACAATGCAGTCCGCTGTCGCTTGGGGCGATGATTTGGAGTTGTCAGACCATGAAACCAGCAACTTTTCTGTAACTGTTGAAAGCCCCACAGCTAGGAAAGAGCATCGAAGCAACCTGCCTCTGCAGAATCAAATAACACGTTGTTTGCTGTGTGAAGCTTCTTCCTACCGGTATGAACTTACATAGTTCAATACACCAAGTGATGGCAGGAAAGAATTTGAGCCTGCTCATGCAGGAAAGCGACAAACTACAATGACAGCGAACGTAAATCGGAGTTTAAAATACTGCTTGCGTTTGCGTACAGATCTTCCATACACTTGTAATTTGTGAAATGAACGGTATGCATACACATACCTATATAAGATACAAAATATTCTTTTCCCTAGGGCACAGGGGTCTCCTGACAATTTCTTGGGTAATAACTAAGTACGCCAAGTAAGACCAAAATGAAAGAGGCACCATCGTCTATGTACAACTTTAGGAATTCCGGGGGTGCAAAAAAAAACTAGGCAAGAAAGTGAATTGTGCCAGGGCAAAGAGCAGTAAAAAAGTACAAGAACAAAAGAAAATGGGCCGCCAAGTTGTGGCGCAACACTTTGATCACCATGAGCATCTCCAGAGGCCAAAGGTCTTTGGGACAAAAGGTTTCCTGTGTTACTGGCAAGGTGCTTGTGACAAAAATCCGGCCCTCTGAACGGCTGCTTGCCTTATACCGGAGAGTTTTGAAATCCCGACAAATTAAGTTGGGCGTTTTTTTCTTCACTACCATCTCAAGGAGATATTCTGGCTTTTTTGCAACAGGATCTCACGAAGTTCGGAAGAATGGAGTTCGGAACAGTGGGGTTTCCATTCTGGAAAGCTTGGGGTGCATAAGTGGAGATGACGTAGGTTGCATGGAGAGTGAGCCAGCAACGGTCCTCGCACTACAAACTTGGACCAAGTGCAAATACTTTTGCGCTGGAAACAAGCAATCCCCACACCCAAATGTTCCTTGTTTGCTTTCTGAACATCTTTCAATGTTCTGTTGCATGTACCCTCTCCCTGACCATGCCAGAGCGTCTGCCCTGTCCCCATCAGCATCCATAACATCAGAGAACTAAGATAAATACGTGTATCATATGTATATGTATATCTATATCTAAATGTACATTTACAGAAACAACATATATATATATAACTAGATAAACAAATAACAAACGTATATATAGTATGTATCTATCTATGCATCTATCTATCTATGTATCTATCTATGTATCTCTGTATCTATGTATCTATGTCTATGTATCTATGTATCTATGTATCTATGTACTTATGTATCGATGTACCGATGTATCGATGTATCGATACATCTATGTACAGTATGTATGTATCTATGTATGACTGTAGATAGGTAGGTATGCAATACTGTACGCCCATTTTAATATACACACTCACTTCATGGGGATCCTTCGAGTTGCTGTTGATCTTGGTTTCCTGAACCTGGTGTTTGATAATAGGATGAAGCAACTTTGCTCCTTATTTTGAAAGACACGCTAGACCTAGACAATTGAGGCAAGCAGGTTTGGAATCTTTCTGACTCATACAATTGTTTGTGAAGCTATATATCTTGGTAAAGGGAACTTTGGTCCGAAGACTGACCTAGGGAATCCAATTCTGTGTGTGTTGTAATACATATACATATATCGATTTCTTTATCTGTGTATGTGTGTGTGTGCATGTGCATTTGTGTATGGATCCGTGTCCACAATGAGTTTTTTTCCCAAATGCTAGTGTTCAACATTGCATCGGAAAAAAAGTCAAACGCTGATTCCTGCCTAGATATTCTGCCTTGACTGTTGGTGTTCCCCTCCAGCTGGGATGTGGTTGTTCCCGCTAGGGGGGAAACTTGAAACAATACGAAAGGTAATTCCGAGTCACTAGTCCCAAAGTTTCCAGAACAGAGTGGAAAACGACACGGTGCGCAAACGCCACAAAAAGATCCAAGGAATTATGTCTCAATCTAAATCTTTCAGAGCCGCAATGCAGCCAGCCATCTCCACAGAAAAAGGAGCTGGTACTATCTCACTGAACTCCACTCCTACAAGCTTTCCACTCCATAGCATTCCATAGCACTCCCTAGATGCAAAGAGTAAAATTACGCCATCTCCAGGGGCGCACATGGAGTTCTGAGTTGCAAACAGCAGAAAAATGGACGTGGACGTTTCGCACCTGGATGCGCTGTCCAACCAACAGTCGTCCAACCTACTATGATCCATGATGTGCCAGGCCTCCTTCAAGGTTTGTCGTCGTAAGTGCCTGTCAGGTTAGACAAATCCTGAAAAGTCACAGAGGACCAGCCATCTCCCCCATGTGCTGAGGCCATGGCCAAGCTCGGACTCGACCTGCCTATCAAAACTCCGCGTGTTTGCAGCTGCACAGACACCAAGTGACACCAAATCTATCTAAGGTTCCCACGTGGTCACCCGCTGCAACAGTTTGAGATCCCAGACTCGCAGGGGAAAACAAATGTCAACCAAGACCACAAATGCTCATTTGAAAGATGAAAAAAGAGATGCGTTGAAGCTCAAGCTCACCCTAAGTGCCAGGCGCCAAGATGCATGTAGCCTGCCATGGCAGAAAAATCAAAGAAAACAGAGATTGAGTTAATTGAAGATGCTGACCATCCGCTAAGTATGTGCCAAGCCAACCTCACATTCAACTTGTGGAAGCGCTGCTTGGCCACAGAAATGAGAAGGAAAAACCTGTGCCAAGACGCCGTGCGAAAGGCCAAACAAATCTAGATCTGAACGTCACGCCAAGGATTGCAACATTACCTTTCCAAAGGAGAACTTTCCAGCTCAGCTCGTGCAAGAATGCATGGAAGCTCTTGCATCCCCTCGATGTAAAGAAGAAAGGTTGGGGTTAGACTGCGCGCACTTCTGATTTCAGGAACTGAGAATGTGGCCCAAATACTGGATTTTGAGCATAGAACGATATCACCGGTTTCCAAGCATGAGATGCTCTTGACTGCCTGCCGCATGCATCTGCCAAACTCCCTTCAGACTTCAAAGGCCAAAACATTTTTTCCAAATAGTTCTTCCTTCCGGGCCTCTGGCAACACAGCAAGGTGCTGCAAGCACAGCTGGTGCGACATCACGCATGCTGGAAATTCTGCCTACCAAGATGACTACTCTGAGCACCTGCTTTTTTTCCCCCAAAGCCTGGTTCTGAGGTGCCGATTTGGATTTCAGTTTCTCTTTGGTTCACCGGAATGCTTGTAGGCAACTCCTTAAGTAACCAACGGACAAGCGCAGCTAGCAAAGTGCCGCAAGACTCAATTGGTATAAAACTGGCAGCAGGGCTTCGATGTGCTACACATTCGCCGCGTGTCAGTGCCACCAGCTGTTCATACTGCCACTCGCTGCATCCTCCTTTTTCTTCAGACTGCCATCGGACCCTCGTGCCCAGTCATATCCGCTCAAGGCAATTATGCTTTGCCGAACGCTTCCTTCCCATATCCGCACCAAGTAGGTTAGGTGGGCCATGGTGAGACCATGGGATGCAGCTCGCCAACTGGCTGCATATGTACACTTTGAGAAGCCAATTTTGGCTCGCCTCTAAGCAACGCGTTAGCCAAGAAGCCTTGACAAGAGGTTGCTGTGAACAGCAAGTCAAAAAAATAAATGCCAACATACTAACATAATCTACCATATCCATATCACACAAACAAGATGGAGGAAGTGTGAGGGCAGATTAAATGGGAATGCGGCCTGCTAAGTCCTCATCGCCGTCTGCGACGATGCCGGCTCCTAGACTCATCTCGCCCCCTGGCAACATCTTTGTTGATGAGCTTTGTGTCTGCAGGTGGGGACACGCCAATTAACTATTTATGCTGGCTAAATCCCTAGCACTAACCCTTTCAAATCTATGGATTCTACAATTAACCATCGATTCTTCCAAGTTTCTACTATAGGTTTAACTATCATTCTATCATTAACATCCACTAACCATGGATTCTTCCACCTCTCTCACTGCGTTCATCGTTTCTCACGTCGCCCCTGGGGCAGCTCACGGGCGCCTTTTTCCGCGTCGCCGGCGGCCCCTGGAGCTTGACGAAGACCTGAGGATGGAGCCAGCGCCTGCGAATCGACTGGGCGTCCGTTCCGACTGGGCCAACGACTCATAGTAAGACCTAGCAATGCGATGCAATGCGATGCAATGTGTACAGAAGGTGTTACAGGGTGTTGTGCTGGCACTGTGTATGGCAACCGAACTTCATGATTCATGAGTTTAGTTATTGGCTCATGATGGCTCATGATGGCAAATTGATGAGCAATGTGTTTGCGCAGCGCGCATCAACATGCAATGCATGGACACATGAAAACGCACCCGACATCCCAACTGTCTGTCCCCGTCAATGCAACCAATGAAGAAAAGATTCCACTTCAAGGTGCAGTCTGAGGTGCTCAGATCTGGAGTCTGACCTGCGTCGTCGAGAGCCTTGATGCGAACACATGGGAGAATATGGTAGAATCAAACCTTCACGAAGTTCTTTACAGATCTCCATGAGTCCATGAGGCATTTTCCATCACCAGTCAGGTGCCTCTCAGTGCCTGCACTTCCTAGGAGATTGCCTTCCTGCCTTCAACGTCTAGGGCTCCGACGCGACCTTCGGCCCCTCCCTCTCTTTGCGTAATCCTTCCAGCGGGCGTTTCCATTGGCGAACAAGGGAACCTGAACCCATTGTCACAGTAACGCCAGTTTTCATATGGCCAAAATACGTGTGTTCATGTGTGTGTGTGTTCATATTCAAGTGCCCTGCGGAGACATGCAACTGGCGTCCACTGCTTTCGAGCATGGACGATTTGGACTTTTGGGATAGTTTCGTGACCATTGTGGACCGCGTTTACTACCTCGTAATGTCTCTAGGTTGGGTCCTACAAATATGTTGGGTGATTGGCTTCAAACCCCATAGAGTGAGGGATGAACACACACATACATGCATGTCAGGGTATCGAAATCGCGGAACAATCAGCACATCAAATCTGAGCAGGTGTGCTTTTGTAGGGACTGTCTAAGGAAAGGCCAGTCCCAAGCAACCGTGCTCACACTACAGAGCACCCAATCAGAAAATCATCTGCCAACCCTTGCCAACAACACGGGGACGGCATCAGCGAAGAGCTGGATAGAGGACAAAAAGAACAAACGACAAGCAACACACAAGAAAAACAAGTAAGAACAATCTCCAAAAACCAAGAAAAACATCAAACAAACACACACCCGTTATTTTCATTGCTCTAGGTTGCTTTCTCTATTTTCTTTTGGAAGGGAACCTGGAGACAAATTCCTTGGATTTCTTGGGTTCTCTTCCTTTACCTGGGGCTCAGTGGCAGGGCAGCCGCACCGAGATACCACTGTTGACAGAGCCACCACTCAGCACACCAAAGTCCACCCGGGTGAAAGCTCGTGTCCTGTGCAGCTTTCTTCGCCTTTCACGTTGCACGTAACTCACGTGACACCAACTGGAACGACCAAGTGTAGTTTGCGCCTGTGAAGCCATTGTCACCCTGACTTCTTGGCCCAAGATGTCCGTTTTGCCTTCCTTGGAGCTGAACGTTGCAAAGCTGACAACTGGTTGGCTCCTTTTGGGGGCGCACCATAGCATCCACAGCCTCTTCAGCATCACCTAGCGCTCTCAGTGCATCTGGCAATCCAGTAATGACTCGGTGCTCAAACGATCAAGTCTTGCTGAGGCTGTAGCGCTTGTCTCTGAATCTTACAAACGCAAAGTTTCTATCCCTTGGGATGTAGACCTCACTTCGGTTTGCCGACATGAGCACACACGAGGGTGTGTGAAGAGCCACAAACAGATTCTACTCAGAATGTTGCATCACCAATGTCGCCAAATTTTGAGAACTTCTCTCGAAGCTCTTCTTTGACCTCAGTTCATTGCTGGTTCAATGGTTTTTTGCCTCCGAGATCTGCAAAGTGGAAAAGCAAGCGTCCCACTGCGACGAAGTCTTCCGCAGTGACTGTGATATTGTCTAACTTCACACTGTACCTTGGAGCAAATGAGCATCGATGCATGGTCACACACAGACACACGCCGCTGTTACGCAGCATGTGACCTAGTGCACCAACTTGGGGAGGGGGGTAGCATCAAGCCGCTTTGTGTTGCTTAACAGGAAGAGGGGAGGGTATGGGCAAAACACATGCACATACAACGGGTCCAAGCTAACAATGATAGAGTATTGCCTACTTGAGTGTCACTCCACCGGAATGCAGATGTCACTGTGTCCCAGCTGATTGACGCTGGATCTAGTCTCTACAGGTATTGGCGAAAACCATGCAAACACCGCAACATGGTCAGGATGAAAGTGCCTCGGGTAAGCTTTTACAACGGCTGGTCGGATAAAGAGACAAATATATGCGTGGATATATATATATATAGGTTTATTTATTTATCTATTTTTTTATTCACATATTTTTATTCATAAAAAATATCGGATATGTAATCCTGATTGTATGGCAGCTTTGTGTTCTAAAGCAACGGGGCAAAGGAGAGTCGAACAAAAGCCACCATCCTTTAGCAACCCAGGGGGGAAGGTGTCAACCAGTGAAACTTCTGCATGAGGAACTCCACCCCCCAGACCTCCAAAACAGCTTTGGAAAAGCAAAGGAAAACTCCGGCGGCTAGCTATCCTATCGCAAGCAGCACAAGCAGCTGGCTTTCGTGACTCCAGGTGCAAGGGTTTCAATCCTTCAAGGCCACTGACATTCTGTAAATGCTAGGGTGGTTTGCTGGTAACTCCCGAATCTATCATGCATCCCTTTTTTTGAATCCATACGGCAGCGATACGACAAGCCTGCACGACAATATTTCTCTTAAATCTCTTTCGAGGTAGATTGAATCAGTTTGTCGCGTTGTCCTCATTTTGATGTGTACTTTGCAGGCATGAACTTGGATTCTTGATTGCACCTGCAAGAGGATGCACAGCACAGGAACATACCTTTTCCGCACGGCTAATCAATTCTAAACCACGGTGCCTCTAAGCCATTGGGTTACCTTTCCTGTCCCGAAATCTGGCCCCAATCCCCGCCAGCTTTGAGGTGCAGAGTCGTTCAGAATGGTTCAGCGCATTGTGCTTGGCTCAGGCAGAACAAACGGACTTCTACCGCTGAAAACAACATTCCGTAAGAATAGAAGAAACAGGCAAAGGGAAAAAGAAAAAAAGAAAACAGTGCGAAAAATGAAAGAAAAATCAGCAAACAAAAAACGCCAAAAAGTATACCAGGGCTAAATCCGGTCGACCGATGTAAAGTCATGACACCCCCAACACCTCCTTCTGTTATAGGCATGCTACAAACAAATTTGCCCAACTCTTGTTCACTCGCCAAGAAGGGGATATGTTGAGCCATGTGGGGATAACGGAACCCTGTGCTATGCTGTTTTTGAATCTGTTTCGCTCACTCTTCAGCATCTGCTGACTTGACTGTGCATATTGAGCCTTAAGATTCTGTCTTGAGTGAAGCCTGTGCTAACACCGTAACAAAAACTCTAGGACCCTCCTGGTCAAAGCCATTTTGTTTGCACGTTCTGGCAGAGAACAAATTTCGTCAAAGACCCCACACATCTACACACTTTGAATCGAGTGTTCCGTGGGGCGACCCACGAGGCCTAGGTTTACACAAGACTTCGAATGGCTCGTGCCGAGAAATCGGAAGGGGGCAGCACATCCCAGGGGCATCTGATTGACATCGGGAAAGCGCGACATGGTTGCCAAGCACCTGCGCAAGGAAAGCATGGAAAACCGAGGCACCGAGTCAACCCAGGGGCCCTTGCAGTGAAGCTCAAGCAGCAACAGATGACAAAGTTGAAAAAGTTGTCTCACTCTCTCCTCAGCCACCAACATCCTTCAACCACTACAAGAAAGAAATCACCAATCACAAAGCATTGAACATGGCGAAGTTTCTGAACCTTGGCCCATGCAGTATGGCCAAGAGTGGCACGTCAAATCTTGTGCCAAGATTTGCAGCAGATGCAACTCTTTCGCAGCAAAGATCGCAGCAAAATCACAACCAGATTCTGAGCTCTAACGGATTCACAGTGACCTCTTTTGTCGAACCCCGAACGTGCGCAGCCCTCGACAGCAACCTTCAGATCTAAGCTGCTCTCAAACCTACAACATTGTAAATTTAAGATCTCAACCCGCTGCTCTCCAACGGAATGAGATCACACAGGATTTGTGATACAGAAAGCTGCCTCTATTTCAGCTGATCTTTGCACAACCTGTGTTGCACTTAATTTTATGTGCAAGTGCGGCGTCACACATACCTCTCTCTGCATTATTCTGCTCAGACGCTTCCTTTTCTCGCCCTGCAACTGGAGCTGACTGTTGAAGTTGTGACCATACTTAAGGCCCAAGGTAGGTGACAAGCACGGCAACTGAAAGAAAACAAAAGGAAACTTAGGTGGTGAGAGGCGAGAGGGTGGGAAGGTATAATTGATGTAAATGAATAATTGGTAGAGCAACTTCAGCTCGCTAACAGTAGCCTTTGGTGGTAAATCCCGAGTGCGTGTTCTTCGCTGCGCCACTTACCACATGTTCCATCTGTGAGCCTTGCCTCTTCGGGCGGGACTTCGCAGTGCCGGCATCCTCAACTTCACGCTACTTGGAACGCCTTTGCCAAGAGCCAGCTCTAAGCACGGGACGGTGGAGGCAGTCGTTTTCGCGGGCAAAGGGCCGTTGCCGACCTCAACTCGCCAGTGTTGCAATCCAGTCTCAAAACCGCCTTGAATTGCAGTGTGCAGCAGTTGCATTCAAAGGCTCTCGCTGCTAATGCCGCAGCTGCAGCCATGCTCGCCAAGGAAGGCTTCCCCCTTGCAAAAGCTGAAGAAGGGACCCTTCTCCCTATTGCTCGCATTTGCTCCCTATTCTCTGTCACTAAGCCATAGAAAGCCTATCCACAAACCCCTGATCCAACGTGCAGCACCCAAATCCAAGGGCTCAGCCGGAAGCCGGTCAAGGATGGTGCCCTCGCGCTGGCCTCAGAGGACCGGTCCGAACCCAACCAGCAAAGTGCAACATCTTCGCAAGCTGTTCACAAGAATGCTGTGACGGATAAGGAAATCCCAACTTTCCCAGTGAAGCCAAGGAAAAACGAGGACGTATTATATGTGATTATATATCACTGTTTTAACGCATTTGTCATTGATTCTCATTACTGTTTATCATTTGCATTTTGTAAGCCAATCACGGAAGCGAGTGGTCGCGCAATCTCTCGCATCCTTGCAGCTTCCCTACGAGCAGCTTCTAGAGCGCCCATCAGCCCTCGCGGTGGCGAACCAGTGCTTTTGGCTGCCGCAGGCTTCGATGCGGGTCCCCTTTGCACAACTTTTCGGACTCTCTCCGAAACTTTCTCCGAAACTTTCTCCGAGACTTTCTCCGAGACTTTCTCCTGCTTCTTGTTGCGTTTCTCTGCGATGTCGTAGATGGATGGCATTGCCAGGCAAGGACTACCAGGATCCATTCCCTCATCAGCTGACTCCGCAACATCCTTCAGCCTCCTCTTGGACGTAGCATCCTTGACCTGCAAGAATTGAAGAGGACAATGAGAGGCTGAGGAAATGACGTATCTTTTATTACGTATCTTTTATCCACTTGTGGCTTGAGGAATCCAGTGCACCTTTAGCACTGCCTAGCCATTGAAAACCCTGCAGCTCCAGCGGCCCAACAAAAGCTTAATACCCAACTGCCCAACAAAGAGAATGGATGCCTTCATATTCCGTCTTCATCCCCAAGAACATGGCTCATAGGCTTGACCCATGATTGCCTACAGTAACATATTATGACCCACGCGAGCGCACCATCTCTCTCTCTCTCTCTCTCTCTCTGTCGCCATGCTGGGGTTCAGAAGATTCGCACAAAGGAAATTTGAGACCCAGGGCCATGTACCAAGCTCAAAGTACACAGTCTGAGTTTACCCTGCACCAATACTCCAGGAGAAGTGGCCACAACATCTACTAAACGTAGAGCGCACTGTTGTTCTATTCTGTTGCAAGCCATGCGCCCCGCGGCGCGTGGACGAAAACGAAGGTCCATCCATGCCTTCGCTTTACAGAAATGAAAATGTGGGGGTCGTGCCAACCATTGCGAGACCTGTCCGAGGAGCCTATAGGGGGAGGATAGGAGAAGGGCAACAAAGACCCCATGTGGGCCTAACATGTGGCAAGTGCATAACAGATGGACGGACGGATGGCTGGGTGGCTGGGTGGATGGATGGACGGACGGATGGACGGACGGACGGATGGACGGACGGATGGCTGGGTGGATGGATGGATGCATGGATGGACGGACGGACGGATGGACGGATGGATGGCTGGGTGGATGGATGGATGGACGGATGGACGGACGGACGGATGGACGGACGGACGGACGGATGGATGGATGGACGGACGGACGGATAAATAGATCTTCCGAGCTCCACCCGTTCTCGAAGCTGCCTTTGCTCCTTTTCTTGTTCCCGATTCTGCTGAGGGATGCCTCAACAGAATCATATTCTTGTAGGGAGGCAGTATATGCAACTTTTTGCTCAGGTTTCATCCTAGCAGCATCTGAATGCTCAAGCTGAGTGTCACACTTAGAGGTTTGCTCAGCTTTCACCACTGCGGCCAGAGAAGGCACTGAAGACCTCAAGCCAACGAGACGGCACTAGATTCGATGTGTATAGGGAACTGATGGGTAGCTTGAGTAGCTTTAGCCAAGGCATCCAAGCCACCCGGATTTGCGCTCGTAAACACAGCGTTCGTTCTTCCAGTGCTCAAGCCTTGGCAATGTGATCAGGGCCATCCGTTTTAAAGCTGCAAATTGCGGCAAAAACAATCTGAGAACTTCTGAGGACACTGTTCTGCGTTCTCCTCACCCTGGTAGCAAAAAGGAAACGAGAACACCATAGAACACGTAGTTGGCTCCATGACTAGATCTTTCAAAGTCTGCTCACGTGGAGGAGTGGCAGGTTCTTGGACGAACCTGATACGCCTCTCCCTTGCTGAGGGCCAAATAGATTTGCCAAGACTGAAGCACTACAGACTGGGCAAATGACGGAGGCATCCGTTGCCGGCCAGTCCTCCTTGAAGGGACCTGTCCGCCAATGTTTAGCGACAAGGATTTCTTGCTGGCAGGTAGTCAGGCGTGGTGCCTTGTCTGCCTTCTCTGCCTTCTCTGCCTTCGACTTCTCTTCGACTTTCCGCCCGGTCCGAGGCTTGGCCTCAAAGCATTGTGAAACTGCTGACATGACCGGGACATGTGTTCGGCCGATGCCAACGAGGAACTCTTCTCACGGGGATGTCCAGCGGGCGATCCTGCAAGGATCATAAGAATGCATGACAAATATGGAACTCCCAATGAAGAATGGGCTTTTGGTTGAGAGGTGATGGGAGGTGCATTTGAATCTCGATGGTCTCCTCTGCTTCCACGCCGGCTGGTTCTCCCTCTTCAGATACTTTGTCAAGCGTCGTGGCTGCAATTTCCTGTGGGCATCCCAAATTGCAAGCAAATACCGAACTCTGCAAAGTAGTGATAGGTGCCTCTTACCACTACAGCACTTGTGCCAGAACAATGTGATTCGTTCTGTGCAACATGGAGTTCCGATTGGACGGGCACTGCGAATCGTTGTCACAACAATTTCGAGCGCCTCTTCATCCGGACCAGCGTCGAGCTGAGTTTCAGGGTCGAGCTGTGTGGACTGCGTATCCAGGACCGTGCTGTCCAACATCTCCTCAATGAGTAAAGAAGGCGCGGCAATCATGCTTTCAACATCTTTCAACTTTCAATGCATTCACATTCTACCCATATCTTTCAATAGGGGAAGATGACCACTTTTGACAAAACAAGCACTTGTGCGTCTGGAATGAAGATGCCCGGGTTGTCATTTGCCCATCTGCTAACGACACAAGCTTTTTGGACGTTTGCTATGAGGATTGGCAATGACCATGCCCTGCTCCTCGCCGGTCTCAGCTCCGGCATCGTCTGAGGCACAGGTGGCCTTGGTCACCCAACAGTCCGTTGCACCGGAACTGAGAACCATCGGAAATGTGGTCCAGGTACTGTTGATTGATGTAAGCGGATGCTGATGAGGCAGATTAGTCGAAATCGAAAGCTGGATTTTTTTCACATGACTCATGGCCCAGTCTGGGATACATGTACGCGATGAAATGACATTCAAAAGCCTGCCCATGATGTGCAAAGCCTTCGTGCAGCTGCTAACACTTCTTTTGCCACTCCTGGGTCTGGCACAGAAGGCTCAAAGGCACCCCAAGAGACTGGGGGAAGCAAGATTTGCGGCGCAGAGGAGATGGTAGGTTTGGCCTGCGTCAAGCCGAACTGCAGTGGCATAAAATCACTTTGAAGCCCTGAAGCTAAGTCTTCACAATATCTATTGGAAATACAAATGACAAAGGCAAATAGAATGAAAGCATGGAAATGAGTTACAATGCAATGTTTCAAGGATGTGGCGCAGGAGCATGCAGGTGTGACTTTGAGCCGTCTTTGAGTCCTATTGTCATGAATCCAATCATGCTTATACGGCATGCTGCTGAGCATGATTGATGCAGCTACATTGATCAAATCTACTGTTGCAATTCAACCACCATCAAGACAACACAACAAAATAAAAGGTCATGCACAAGAAAACCCATTGTTTGACAGGGACACTCTAACTGAAAGCCGCCTACCATGAGTGAGTTGACACAAAGTGCACAAGACTTGCTGTGAACAGTTTGCACTCCCCATAATCGCAGGAAACATCAAGAAAGTTCTCCCTCCAAGCCTTCAAGACTGGGGCCTCACTTCGGCGAAACATACTATTGCCACTGATCGCGCTCACTCAAACTGGATCAAGTTACAGCAAAACAGCAGAAGCTAAGCAGCAGAAATACTACTTTTTAAGTTCTACTAGGTACAAGGCAAGGCCAGCCATGGCCCGCAGGGCATTTGCTGCCGCGGCATTGGGACCTCAGGTAAATCACCATAAAGACACTATGGGACCTCTGCATACCATGGCCCATGGCCAACCCCGAGGCCAGTACTGGCACCCATGTTTTGAAACCTCTCAAAAGCACTTCTAATGAAGGCAGCTGCTGCCTCTCTTGATTTTTTGTCCTTGCGCCCGCTGCAACAGCGAACCGGTTCAACGCACACCAACTGGAGATGGCTCGCTGAATTGCTCACCAAACAAGCAGTCCTTCTGCAAGTCTGAGCATTTTTTCTTTTTCAGTCCTGGCAAGCTCCATCCAGCAGTATGCGGTTACGGCTGAGAAGAAATGGCAAGCACCCCATTGCACCTTTCATGACTTTTCTGTTCAATCTCCTTTTGTGGCCTCAGCTGTGAGGATCAGAACCTACACTTCCAAAGCCCACAAACAGCCTACAAAGCTACGGAAGGACGGAAGGAAAACTGAAAAAAAGCCAAGGAGTATTTCCTAGAAAATGTATGTAGTTCCAAGTTGCGCAGGCTCTGGCGGTCAGTCTTTGCTTTGGACTGCCGGGCCCACACCTCAAAAAAAGAAAACAGTTGAAATGCTTTGTCTCAACGAATACGCTGCTTACTGTTATCCTTTTGTCACCTTGCGCTGACCCTTTTTTGCACCAGGCAGCTGTCTTTCAAGCGCACGGCTAGAACAGTTCAGAATTGAAAGCACTCTTGAATGTCAGGCAAGGGCACACCTTCCCCAACATGGCCACCATGAGCTTCAGTCCAAATCGGTTTCCGGCACGGAGGGAAGACCTGAATCGGGGAAACACCGGTGTCAGCTCCATCCAAAGGAAGGGCTAACTCCCGGTGCCAGGTATATCTTCTGCTACCAATCTCCAAGATTTGTGCAGGATTCGGTACAGGGCGGCTACTTCCTGGAAGGCCATCTCGCTTGAAAGGTCTCTTGAGAAAGCCATCCTTCCAAAAAGCAATCATAAAGGTGATGCGCCTTTCTAGAGAGGGTTCCCCACTGGGAGCTTTGCCACAGCCGGGTACTACACCATGAAAATAGGTTCCATCATATGCTGCCAAACGCCCTACCCTTGGAGTCACCAACCAACCTTTGCTTCCAAGTTGTTTCTCCGCCAATTTCTGATCCGTGACCAAAGTTGGACCGCCACCCAGTGGAGCATTCACGTAAATGATGCAACTGCAGATTGGGTTTCTGACACCTCCGATGCCTTCATTGTCACTATCGTAATGCATCTGGTGACCACATCCATGGGGTCGCTTATGTGCCCACCACTCAGCCACTTTTGCTTCTCCCAACCCTGGAAAATGGTTTGTTTTCTTAAGAAGTTCCCAGACATGAGCAATGACCAAATCAAGAGTGTTTTGAGTTTCACCTCCAAGGTCCTGAACGTAACTGAAATATCCAACTTCTGAACTTCCCAGGATCTCGTTGTACACATGCTCTGTCCAAAAGTTGGAAGCTGGACATAACAAAGTTTGGAGGTGATTCAGGAACGCTTCTGGAATTGCATTGTCCAGAACACAACCAGGAAATCCATCGTCCGAGCCAGGCTGTTCCAAGCCATCAGGGCACAAAATCCAGGGTGCCAAGCAGTATTTCCAGCCACCCTCTGTCAGCAAAGGCCTCGCTTCTTCGTGTCGCCCCTGCTGTAACAAAAGCAAAATCAGCCGCTGTAGCAGGGCTCTCTTGGCCTTGCCACCGGTAGAAATCGCGTGGCGAAGCACCTGCTCGCAGGCCCCCTCGTCTCCAGATCCACAAGCAGCCATGACGTGAAGCAGTTGGGCAAACCTCAGGACCCAACTATCAGAAGGGCCCGAAGGGCTAAGAATGGCAGAAGGACCAGAAGGACCCAAGCAAAGGGCTTCTGAATATGCTTCTCTCGCCTGTTCCCATTCTCCACAGCACTCGTGCTCGTGAGCTCTTTTTAAGGCCATTTCCGCATCAGCTTGCTGCCAGCACACTATCACCATCTGCTGCAAGCGTTTCTGCATGTCAACCAAAGTCTGATTTGTTGAGAGCGATTGATGACTTTCCTGCCTTTTCAAGCGTTTGGCCAATGGTTTGGTAAGGCTATTGAACACCAACCTCTGCAAAAGGCAAGCCTCCCAAGGCTCCAGTTTCTGTGGTGGAGCATTCCCAGCTTCGCTTTCAAAAGCATCGCAAACATCTGACCAGAGCTCTTGCCATCGGCTGTCATAAAGCTCATCCATCGGGTGAAAGCAAACAGCTAAAGCAACAAGATCAGCCCTTTCAATCGATCTGAAAACGGGGAAGCAATGGGAACCAATAAGAAGCGATGACACAAAATAAGAAACCACAAATGTGCATCCAAGGTCCGAAAACTAGGGATGCGATCAGTACAACTTGGCTCCAAGCAATTCATTAAATTCATTTAGACAATTCATGCCAACAACTCAGGCTTTCGCACACGAGACTCCCTTCCTGCCCGTTGCACTCTGAGATACTTGCGATGAAGGTCCTCTTTAGTCTGTGGTTAAATCTAGCCTCAATTGGTGGGACATGTTCCTCATGCACCACAAGCTTGGCAAGATATAACAACGAAGAATACATGACAAGACTGCCTCGCTCTGAGTCAATAATCTACTTCCCGCTTTGACAATTTCAGGTGGTGGCCTTGAATCCATTCTTGTCGCAGCTGTCCGACTTCTGGCCTACAAATGTAAAATATATAGTAGGTCACAAAGAGTCATGAGAACAGTGACATTAGATATATTTCAGCATCAAGTCATCACTTTTGGCATCTGCCACTTGGAGCACGGCAAGTCTCATTCCCACACTGATCCACCTTAATGGAAAGGAGTTTCAAACCACACCTGAAATGGTTAAGTTGCTGCTTAAGTTCCCCATGATCCGCATTTCTGTCACCGGAATCAGCCGAGTGCATGTGAGTCTGTGATGCTGGCTGCCGCATCGGCTGAAGTTTTGATGTCATCAGGACCTGTCGTCGCCAAGCACCTGAGAACACATGACGATATGCCCACGTTTTTCATTTTCAAAGGATATCAAAATGTCATGAGGCGCAGACCCGTTCACTGAGCAGCTTGGTCCAGAAACCTCCATAGCCTTGTCAGAATATTTTGGCTGTTAACGAGGCTCAAAGAACAGCACCCTGAACATGTTCTCAGTTGCCTCTGTGGAGCCCTCTTGTGTTTCAGGGTCCTCATCCCAGCATCTCCACAAAGCACGATGCCAGGTAGCAAAAACACTGTCAAGAACTTTCAAATTTAGAAGATGTCCTTGGTTTCTGCAGCCTCCTCCCCCAGTTGGGTCCTGGCATTCAAGGAAGTGAGTGGCTGCACGCATTGACTTCAATCCCAAGCCTTGTCTGGGACTGAAGCTGAAGATTGAATCCTGATTGTTTCCACTGAGGTTTCTGGCACCCAAGTTTTTCAAATGATGTTGCTCGTGCTTGGAATTCGTCGGTGGGGATCTGTGCAAGAGTTTAAGATGCCTACTGTGGGACTTTCCGAAAGGCCATCCCGACCACAATCGCCGTTCAGACCTGTGATGCATCCGTCTTCAAAAGTGCCAGTTCAAAGGCACTGATCTGTTACAAGTTCAAACGCTTACTGACATGTAGGGAAAAAAGGCATCTTTGCAGATTAAAACCATATGGTCACCTAGTCAGCATGGCCTTGGCAACGAAGCGCCCTGAAGCTGTCCAGTGGCACTCGTACCTTGGTGACAATAACATTTATCCCTCCATTCCATGATGAACCAGATCGAAGCCTGAAGAGTCACGTTGCGAAGACTCAACCTGAAGATGTGAAGAAATCTGTTTTAAACTGCTTTGCACTTTCACGAACTGAACAAATGTCACGAACACTTCATCACAAAATTCATGCACAAGCCCTGGCCTGTTGAAAATCTCCGCCCTCAGGTTCCATATGGCCTGACTGTAAGCTCATCAGTCAGCTGATAGAATCATGATAGAAAACAAGGGCGAACCACACCTGACTGCGCCGGCGTTTTCCAGTCTAAACTGCAACCCTGCTGCTGTGCCAAGGCTGAGCAAAGACATCACCATATCGTTCCAAAGCTCAAAATTATGACGACTCGTTTCATGCTGAGTGGAAAAGCCATGTAAGTTGCTCTTCTGCAAACGTGTTGGGCAATTGTTTTGCAGAACATCGGTTCCATGCATGGTTTCAAAAAAAGAAACATCTTGTACTGTCGGCGTATGATTTTAGTCCGTTTGCTGCGTGTATCATTGTGAAACAGAACCTTCCAACGTCAAGGACAATTCAAAAATTGTTGAATTAAGTGTAGGAATTTCAGCCTCAACTGTTGATGTGATCTCGCGTGCAAAATTTCCCTTGCACCTGCAGGGTTGACAACTACAGGTACGCGGGAAGCACACAGGCAAGGCAAGCGTTTGCGTGTCTGGTTGAGTTTCATTCCGTCGATTGACGGATTGGTTGATTGATTGATTGATTGATTGATTGATTGATTGATTGTTTGTTTGTTTGTTCGTTTGATTGATTGATTGATTGGTTTTTGTTGTGCCTGTTGCGTGTTCGTTGTTGCATTTGTTGGTTTGATGGCTGGTTGGTTGGTGTGGTTGTGTGTGTGTGTGCTTGCTTGCCGGTTATTGGATTGATATACTCATTGGTTTGCTGTTCACTTGTCTGATTGGTCGGTTGTTGCGGATGTAGGTAAGCAACTAGTTCGACCGTCCAAGCGAACGAGCGGCAGATCTGTTCATTGCGTAATGGTTTGGCTGGATGTTTGCATGGTTGTTCTTTGTTTGGTTTGTGCTCAGTGGTTCTCGGATTGGGCTCAAAGCGCTAGATCGCGCAGGTTGCGCTAGGTCGCACTAAGTTGCTGGGGTCGTTGGGCACTTTGTTTTTTGGGGTTTCTTGGTTGTTTGGAATGCTTGGTTGCGTGATTGTTGCTTGGTGGGGTTGATTCCATGATTGGCTTGCTTGTCGGCAAACGCGTTGGTCTGTTTATGCCTACGTGTGGTTCAAACGGACCCGAATCACTTCAAATCCTGCGGCGAAGTTGAAAAATGAGTTCCAAGAATCCTGAACGGGGATGTTGTTGAAAACTAAATGCGCGAGTATGTATCATTTTTGCGTAAAAGTATGTATACACCTATGGTCACCGACAGATTTGCAGAACAGGATATTTTAGGTTGGTAAATGCCCGGATAAATTTGGCCGTTTTTCTACAATTAAAGTTCCCGCATTTTGGGAAAAAAACGGTTTAAAAAGTCCCCAGTATATGATGTTCAACAATTAATGTCCCATTCTACAAATAGGTATTCCTTCATTTTTGAATATTATGCAAAGCCGAAATGGAATGGGACGTTTTACAATTATGAGATTTTTTGCCAGCCACAGGCTGGAAATGACTGTACGATCTTTTATTTTTTTTGTATCCTCCTGGGGTTTGCAATGGTTATCCTCCTACGGTTTTTGGTGTTTCGCAGGTATCCTTTCTTTATCCTTTTTTTTATGATAATTACTGGATTCCAGAGTTTCATGAATTAACTCTGGAGTTTAGTGTTTCTGGGTTTAGGTAGCAAATTCATTTTCCTCTAGAGTTTAATGCTCCCAGAGTCTCCTACCTTTAGTCTGGAGTTTAGATTTGGAGGTGGTTATCTCATTTTGGCAGAGTATATTCTCCGGAGGAAAGTGTCTGTGTGAATGGCAGGTCTGATACGCGTGAGCTTTGTAGTTTGCATTTCCTGGAACTCCTTAGCTTCCACATGACTCTGGAGTTTCGCCATTGTGAGAGTTTGGATTTGGACGCTTAACTTCGTAGTTTTGGCTCTTTTTGTGTGACCCTACACCTCGCACCCCAGTAGTGTTTTTAGGCTATCCAACCTGTTCAGGCTGATCATAATATTGATGAATTGGCCGTCATGCTTGGGCTTTGCATGGAGTCCGGAACGGTGAGACCCTGGCGCCCCAGTAGTGTTTTTAGGCTATCCAACTCGTTCAAAATGATCATAATATGGATGAATAGATATTTAAAGAAATAAATGGATAGATAAATAAATGGATAGATGTGTGTGTGTATGTAACCAACCAGTACAAGCAGTTCTCTAGGAGTGTCTCGACGAACTCATGCAATTTCGCTAACAGCAGGGGGCCCATGGGCACTTGGATGGCATGGGCCAACGAAGACCCATGCAAGTTAGCTGTGAAAACGTGCCGTTGGCCTGGACACCGGAGTGTGTAGCTGGTGACTTCTACGAATCTGTTCATCGGTGTCCGTGTTTTTCTCATCAACAGCTGACGCCGTCCGAAAACACGTGCAAGCCGTTCCATTCAAATCACAGTTTGGGCACTTAGGATACATGATTGTTGATTTCCTTTGGGTATTTTTAGATACATCATTGTCGGGGTCTAAGATGGATTTTTGCACCCAACAGTACGGGGATCCAAACATGTCAGTCGCGTTCTGTGGTCTCCTTCATCTTCACCTCAAAGGCATAAGGAAATCAAGGCGACGACTGCCGCATGGTTGTTACGTTTTACTTTTCTTAATTACTGCAAGTGTGTGTGTGTGTGCGTGTGTGTTTGTGTGTGTTGGCTCGCGGTCCTCCAATAGAGGTGGCCGCAGAAAATAGAAGCAAAATTCGTTGTGATGCGCCAAAATGTTTTTTGAGTTGGTGCTTAATCCGAAGAAGCAGTGCGTCCCTTGAGGCACACATAGTTACGGACCGTCCATCAGACGACGAAACCTTGCTAGTAGTAGAACCACCAGCTGCGATCGTTTCAGAATTGTGGGGGCCTCCAATTTGGCTGGCCTACGTGGGGTTCCGCCACTACGAAGCTGTCGAGGAAATTGAAGAGCCAAACTCAAACCTGGTTAAACCAAAGGTTGAGTGACTTCTCGCCATTGTGCCCAGTTTTCCTGAAACAAAAATCTGGAGTTCAGCTGCCCTGGAGGGTTTCCAGCTGCGCAGTCCTAAAGCCGAAGTTTAGAGATGGAATGAACCCATGGATTTTACAACCGACTAATTTCCAGAGACTTGCCTGTACATCTCTTTCGGAAAGGAAATCAATTAACTCTGGAGTTTAGTGTTTTGAACTCCGGAAAACCGTCGCTTCCTTTTTTTATCCTCATGGAGATGGAAAGGGTATCCCTTTTCTTAACTTCCGGATGCAAAGGTGAAGGACAATGATGGTTTTCCTTGGTTCCCCTTGGTTTTTCGAAAAAAAATTTTGGTTTTCCATTGTTTTTTCGACATTGTTTCAATGCTTCCTTTGCAAGAGGATAAATAAATTTGGGATAAATTTAGGATAATTTATCCTAGATTTACTATTCTTTTTTATTTCTAGGTTTTTTCCCTCCTACTGCAAAATGGAAGGGAAATCAAGGTTTTCCTCAGTTTTCCTTAGTTTTTTGGAGGTATTTCTTGGTTTCCCATTTTTTTCAACGTTTTTCAATTTTTTCCCTTCAAGAACACAAATTTAGGATAGATTTAAAATAAATTATCCTAAATGTATTTTTGGTTATTTCTGTTTTTTTGTGAACCTCCTAGTGCAAAAGTCAAGGAAAATCCAGGTGTTCCTTGGTTTTTTTTTTGTTTTTTGATTCTTTTTGTTTTTCCATTGTTTTTTCAACGGTGTTTCATTTTTTCCCTTTTAAGGGGATATATAAATTTAAGATAATTTATCCTGAATTTATGTCGCTTATTTTTTAATCCTCCTACTGTAAAATGCAAGGGCAATGATGGTTTTCCTCAGTTTTTTCTTGGGTTTTTCAATTTTTTCTTTATTTTTCCATTGTTTTCTCAACGTTTTTTCAATTTGTTTCCCTTCAAGGGGATAAATTTAGGATAAATTTGAGATAATTTATCCTAAATTTATCCCTGCTTTACCCTTTTTTAGCCCTTTCTTTGCAAAATTAAAGGAAAATTAAGGTTTTCCATGGTTTTGCTCAGTTTTGGGAAAGATTTTCAACGTCTTTCATTTTTCCTTTCAAGAGGATAAATTTTGGATAAATTTAGGATTGTTTTTTATTTATTTTTTCTTTCGAAATTGAAGGAAAATCGGGGTGTTCCCTGGTTTTTTTTGATGTTTTTTTTCAAAATAAAAAAAAATCTAGGTGAAACCCAAAAAGACTAATAAAAAATAAAAAATAACTAAAGACCAAGAGGATAAAAAAGGATAAAAAAAATATCCAAGCCAAACACAAAAGGATAAATAAAGGGTAAAAAACTACTCTTGGAACCTCGGGTTGTGGCTCAAAAAAAAATCATGATACTACAATTCTGTCAATTTTTCTGGTGGTGGACCCCCCCTGTTGGTTGTGCCCACGGAACAATCCTGACCCCGTTCTACAATTGAATTACTTGTAAAACAGGATTTGGACGTTTTGTTCGTCCAAGAGGCCTACACCGTGCCCGGGTGGAAACATGGCATTTCGAAACCTCAAAAACGCATGCGTGCAAGCGGGGTTCGCTAAATGACGATACAGACGGATGATTGTACAACGTGCGTGTGGCAATGATAAAAGAAACACTCTCCCTGGTTGGATTGGTTTTCGGTGGTGGTGGAACATATTTGATATATTTGTTTCATGGCCTTTCCATCATCACCCTCATCACGATGGTCATTGGCCACGTTCCAGCTGTGCAGGGTTGGAACGATCAACACCAACCTGTTCATCTGCATCCGCAAACTCAATCATTACGACCATGACCATCCATGGTGTTTGAATGATGGTTTCTCATTATAAAAATGTCCATCATTGTCGGGTCTCACTTTATCCTCCAATATCAATCATCCGTCACCTTCCTTCTCAGAATTGCCGTTGCCACTTGTGAAGTCGCTTGGCCGTGGGGGGCCGGGTTCCACTTCGATGCCTTGGCATTTGCTCATGGCTGGTGGTGGAACAATTTTTGTTTCAACATCATTGTCATTACGAGCCAATTACGAGCATCAATCATGTCATCTGCCTGCTCCGAATTTGCAGCTCATCATGTTCATCGGAACCGTATCGTATCGCTGGCACCTCATGGAATTCCTCATTCCGGGCCAATTTTTAGGTAAAAACCATGGAAAACTTGGAACCGAAGCGGGCATCTGTTTTTTTTTTTTTTCCCCACGCCTTTTTTATCTGCTGGTCACATTGCGGGCCTCAAAGCAACTTTGTGCTGAAGCAACATGAACTGTTTTTATACTGGCCAGTTTCCAGATGTGCACGAACGGATGCAAAGTCCAAAGGTTACGGGGGGAGCCGGGAGGCCAAAGGAGGGGTGACAGACCAGTCCAACAGATCGCTGAGGAGCGGGGGTTCCCCGTCCAGGGCGGATGTTAAAGCAGGATCTTCGAAGAGAAGGCTTCTTGCGAAAGCTAGTTGGGCCGCATGTGTGAGTAACCTTGACCACCGGGCGATGTATGCTTGCACTGTGGCTTGCCGTAGTGGTGCTGGCACGGTCGAAATTTCCTATGTACCCATCTTGATTTTGGCCTGTGCACCACTCGGTGTGCCTGTTCCGGGCCTTACTGCATTTGACCAAACAAAAAAAGAAAATCAAGTCATTTGCGTACACGTTCCGACAGAATGATTCATTGAGATCCAATCACCCAAGCCCGCTGTATCTCCAAAATGTTTCCGCTTTCGTTGTCCATATGTTTCTTGGTCGTCCGAGTCTGCGTTGGTTCTGGTTCCAAGTCAAGATGCGTCGCGACCATCAAATCGAAGGCACTGATGCAATGTGCTGCGCCAAAACTGTACGTCGTTTGCAGTATATTTCCGCTCAATTGTCCCTGCCTGCGTGCGCAACGAAGACGTGACCTCTATGGTTCCAACCGCGCAATACTTCATGCCATTTTGACGACCAATCTGGCCCAAATGGTGGGCAAACAATGTTTGGGCATAGTTGTCTGAATGTAACATCCCCTGCTTGTAGTTGCGCTTCGCGAGGAAAAAAAAGGAGGTCCTGCAGCAAAACACGCGACAAAGGCATCATGTTCTTAAACGGCTACAAGTTCCACCGGTGGAAGTGGCGCGCAACATCCAAACCCTCACCAGCAGACCCTTCCGCAATCACACAAATGTTCGAACAAATTGGTGAGCGTGCATCCTTGGTTGACAGGCAGAATGGTGTTCAATTGACGTTACACATCATCCGCCGTGAATCAATCAAAACTCTCCATTGTGAATCGTTTTTCGCCGTCCAACTCCGATGACCTGGCGCCATGTGTTTGCAAAATGCCATAAATTGCAAAGTCCAAGCGCGATACGGCCGGCCCATGGATGCACGACCAATTGGCACCAACCCATTTAGGTGTGACCCAGGGTGTGGGAAAAATTTGCTAAATACATCACACATTTGCAATGCAAGGGACACGAACATGAACCCAAACCGAAGTTTGTTGTAAATTAACTTGTCGATCTCCAAACCCGGAAAATTTCGTGCCACGAACGGGCGGTCCCAATTCACCACCACACGCTCGACAACAACCTTCATTTACAATGTCAGGGCGGCAGCGCCTGCACAACAACACGGATTGGAACAATGCCTCACACCATATTGGAGGTTAGCGAGGCATGCGGCCAATTTGCCGCTGAACATGTGGGTGCCACATGCAATTGTTTGGAAACCGACGGGCGATGAAAACCTGGGTACCGACAGCACGTTTGGACAAGCAAACTCGTGGCTTGCGTGCAATTTCAAGAATTTGAGATTGGCACGTTCTCACTCGAAACCAAGCCTTCTGGATGCGGAGTCGTGACGATTTTCTTCAAATTTTGTTCCACAAATTCATTTTTTGGTCTGACTTCGCCTGCGCCCCACTGGGATTGCTGTCGGACATCCGAGTGCAAAGTCCGCCAAGTTTTCAGCGTTCAACATCGAGTTTCGCCAAGTGCCGTTATTGCACTGCCCCAAATTCAGCCCCAAAGCGCATGATTTGGTTGACGAAAAATTCAAAACGTGCCAGCCAGTGTGTGCTAAAACTATTTCGGGCACAGAACGTTTGATTGCGGTTGGGGCATGGTGATCCACATCCATGGATGAAGTTCCGAACAGTCCTGTCGTGAAAATGCAAACCAACCATTTGTGACCATACGTTTCCTTGATGTGAATGCCTGTTGCAATGACTGGATGTTGAAGAAAAAATATCCATGGCACAACAATTGCTCTACCCGTGTTGACTGCAAGGCCATGAGATAAAATTGATCAACCACCCACAGTAGGCCCTTGGGCGCTTCCATGGCATTATTTTTGGTCCGTTTCTTTCTATGCCTGCTGGTCCATACTGGCCTCAACCACGGGCGGGCGAGGCAAACAAGAGTAAAAACAGCAAATTTTAAGCAGCCGGACAGAACGGGGGCCAGTTGCAGGTGATCGTGCTGGTGTGAGACCTTGGCCAAAGCTTGGTTAATTTCAAACAATTTGAATTTTGCTAAATATCCCACCAGAATCATAAAAAATCGATGGGCCACACTCGTTCCTTTTTGGAAGTTTTCCTTGTGCAAACCATCGTTGAATCGACTCAAAATGAATTGCTCTGTGGTATGTGGGTCCGGGCCCCAAGAATTGGGCCCGCCATCATCAAAATTGGAACTGGCACCGGCACTCTCCATCTTGCACCGGCCGCTGCCCATTGCCCATGCACTTGCGGTGAATAGTCAAAGGCATCGTTGCCCCACACCGGCACCAATTCGGAAAACATCCGTGCGGCCACAACCGCTTGTATGCATTCATGCTGCCTTAATAAAACTAGTGTATTGTCCAAACAATTTTTCTGGTCACACCTTGCACCAATAATTCCACGATGGCCACCCGGCAGGAGGGCACATACAAATGTCATTTGCAAAACGCATAGCCAAAAGGGGGTCACAAAACAGTCACTTAGATTGAAGCCTTTCTCGCACACATCCGCTGTCCGTTCAACAGTCGTATTTTGACTTTGGCGGCGGTCTGTGGGCTGTAAAAATCAAAAATTTTCCCACGCCGTTGTTGCCAGCACCTTTGCCTGCAAAGTTATCACGCATGGTTCCGGCCGCACACCTTTCCAATTTGATCCTAATAAATTTTGTTCGTCTCGCGCCCCTTTAAATTCAAATACACGGTCCCCAAAAAGGGCACCACACAATACCTTGGCCACTCAACAACCGATGGGTGAGCTGCAACAGTACTCTGAGGTGTCCACAAGCTAAATGTTTCAGTCTGCTTCGCTGCTTCCACCGCGACGCACGCACTCAGAATAGAAAGCGGAAGCAATGGAACACGTTGCGCTCGCAAAATTGGCCCCAAGATTGAGCACCAACGAGGCCAAGTGCTTTGGACAAAAGGAATGCAAAAATCATGTTTCGTGGAAACAAATTGCCGTATTTTTCGATTGACATTTGCGCTTGCGTTGCCTCTCGCGGCTTTACTTGAGGAGACACTCACTGGGAGGAGGTGTTCATCGAATCATGTGTTTTAAAGACGCCCATGGAATCTGTCCTGCTTGGGTGATGCCATGGTGCCATCACGCCAGTATAACGAACATTGAATTGAATGCAGGTGGTTGTTGGCAACCAATCCAAAAACGCAAGGGCACACGCACGCATTTCCGCCCAAGTTGGGTTATGGCCCAAAAGGAAATCGGTAAAAAAAATAATCGGAAAACCAAAGTACGAAAATGAATGCTCGCCAGCAATGCCAACGTGCGTTTCAACAATCAGTTTCGCATGTCTGCTGCCGAAAAGCCATGGTGTGCATTGGGCCCACGCCGCTTGTGCATGTTTTTTTCCGCAAGCGGGCTCAGCAAATATGGATTTGACCGAAGCGACGGGTCGGCACATTTTTTGGATTTTCGATCTGCAAACGAAATTTTGCTGGTGCTACGTCAGCACATGGGGCAATTATTTGTGCTGAGGATTTTCCGAAAAAAATCCTACACAAAAGGTTGATGCTCAATCCCAAGCAACCAATCATTTTGGCCAACGAAGCCCTACCGCCATCCCACCGTTGCACGGAACAAAGGGTTTGACAACCAATTTTTTTAATTTTGAAGAAGAAGGGCACATCGTGTCTGCCCAGCAAGCGGCTAACAAATCGACTTTATTGGATTAGAACGCCACAATTGGTAGTGGGGTGAGAAACTGCGATGTGTTTGTTTTTTCCATGGCGCGCCTTGCCGCAGGCCACCACCCAATTGCAGAATGGATTTGGCTAGTATGCTTGGAAATTTTGGCAAGCAATTGGTGCAACCAAAAGTGCTACCGAAGAAAACAAAATCCATCCCATGTTGCATCTATGTTTCTGAATTGTTGGGTGCGACCTTGGAAACCTGGTGGTGCGGCGCGAGGAAACGTGGCAAGATCAAAATTATATGTTGTTCCAAATCGAAAAATTTCTGCAAATACAAATGCCTGGTCCTGGGATTGCGGCTGCGCTCGTTGTGTGCGAGTACTGGGATGATTTCATGACTTATCGTTTCGACTGAAGTTTACGTTTGTTTTTGTTCTCCAACGCAATGTTTCACACAACGGGACCTGTGCCCAAACGGGCCTGACAAACAACGTGCAGGCCAAAGTCAAAGTGAACAGTGATGGAAATTGATTGAATCAGATTGACTTGCTGGCGTGCTGGCTGATTACAATTGCCGCATGGGTGTGAATTTCCAAATGTGCATACGTCGCCATCGAAAAACCCAACCAAATCCAAGTCCAGGCCATGGTCGGAGCGCTTGGACAAAAAAGGGTTTGGCAAGACTTGGGCTTGGGCAAGGAGTTGGGGTCAGAGAAGTGGTTGTTTATCCAGTTTGGGTTTGCGAGTGTAAATTTTTGCCAAGACCCTATGTAAAGTGAAAAGGGTGCACAAGTGCACAAGTCACCATATTTGGATTGCCCGGTGATATGTTGCGCGATGGAGGGATCGACAACGGTTTGCGGATCACCAACCCCAAGTTGGATCGACAACAGAACCTAGCGACAGCGTCCCTTGGTAACGAGTTTGGAGCGCAATTTCTTTTTGTTGCACGTAGCCCCAGCGTAGCGGCTGTGGCAGTGTCTCCGTTGACCGTCCCTGGCGATTGGAGAAGCAGGTGTGGCAAGCAATGACCGGCAAATATCGAGGCTGCAAACTGCTGGGCTGATTGGCGGCGGTCGCCCGAAGTCAACGAAATGACACGAAATCAAATGATGGGTTTGAAAGCATCTTTGTACTCAACGTTTGTCCAGTCTGACAAACGGAAATGATGTGATAATGATACAAAAAAATATGTTTTATGAGTTTTGCATGTTTGTTTTTGTATGGGTTTTGAATGTTTTTTTGGACACAAATGGGGTGCATGGCCACAGGATGAGCCCAATGGCTTCATGGCACCTCACAGGCACCTAGCATGCGCTCAGCAAGGCCCAGCATTTCGCCAATCAGGCTTGACCTCATGCACCATGACGTCACATGCCAAACAAATGTTGCCTCCGAAAGATCCTGCCTCTGGTGATCTGAATTTTGCAGGCCTTCCACTCAGTCCTGTGTGAGCAGTCTTGATCTCGGAGCGACACGATGTTTGTTTTCCTTGATTTCGTCGATGGCTTTCCAGGACCGCTTGGACTGCAGCTTTTTTCCCGCTCCAAGAAGTTTGCAAACGTGCGAACCATGTCCAAGATGTTCGAAAACAAGAGTTTGGCCCGAATTCCGCTACCTTGCTGCAAGTTGTTTAAGCCACAGTTCGGGTTGATGCCAATGGTTGTGCCATTTGCTGGACACCGTGACCTTCCAAGTTTCATCGTCAAAGCGAAGACGACTCCCTTATCATCAAATCATACGTCTGCATACCGAATCCAAGTTTAAGATTTGAGACTGCGATGGAAAGGTCGGCCAACCAAACAAATGGAGTGACAGTTGCATCCAAAAAATCACTTATTCGATTTCATGAGAACGTGTTGGTTTGTACCAGGTCATATCGATGAAATGTAATGCATTCAAAAAATGAAATAAACAACAAGCTTTAAAAATTTGATAGATAATTCCAAACCAAATCACAGGATACATGGATAGATGTTGTAATTCGATAGATGGGGTAGATACACGAACAGATAGATAGACAAACACAGGGCGATAATAGATTGGATGAATGAATGAACAGATGGATAGATAAATGGATCTTTGATAGATCGACAAACTCATGGATAGATGGAGAATGATAGATGGATAGATCGGTAGACAAATGGAACTTCAAGGACACACATTCGATATACGTATACAACAGATAGATAGACAGACAGACAGACAGACAGACAGACAGATAGATAGATAGATAGATAGATAGATAGATGGATAGATAGATAGATAGATAGATAGATGAATGCATGCATAGATGCATGCATCCATCCATTCATCCATCCATACATCCATACATCCATACATCCATACATCCATACATCCATACATCCATACATCCATCCATCCATCCATCCATCCATACATCCATCCATACATCCATACATCCATACATCCATACATCCATACATCCATACATCCATACATACATACAT
>VSDK01027264.1:344532-345986 GCA_009767595.1 Symbiodinium kawagutii | reverse complement strand
CTCACCAATAACAGATATGCACACAACCAACTAGATTTCCATAGTTTCTGTGCATCACAGCTTTCTTTGACATGGCTTCTCTGCTGAAGCCGAAACATCGCAAGGCGATGTTTTCACAAACGATTCAAACTCTTCACATGAGTTCTTAAAAATGAAGTTCCCTTCGAAGATTCTCCTAGAGTTCGCAAACTATCATGAAAGCTTTAAATCCGTTTCGAAGTTGAAGTTAAAAACAAAAAAAACACTTCGTTCAAAGTTCCTCACAACCGCAGGTCTTCGTAGCTATCCATCATCAAGATATCCAGCTTTCCAGAAAATCCATGCATCAAGTCGTTTGCGAAATCCATCATAGCCATTGCAACTTCCATCCAAACTTCTCAAACTTCCACAGATGCAGTCAAAAACCTTCCGTTCGCAGACACAACCAGTTGTCATCAAGACACATTCCAGTCATCCGCAAATCCAGCCAAACAAAACATCCGTGAGCAAGTTTCGGAGAAGCCTTTACACCATTACACAACATACACAACCGTTTCAGCAGAGAATCCAAAAGGCAGCAAGTTTGAGGCACATCCAGGAAATTTCATACTCACGCAATCTCAGAAGTCACCCAACCGGACAGTATCATCTGATCCACGCAAGACTTGAATAAATAGATTCTTTGTTTAATGATTTTTCATGGATTGGGATCCTTGAACGCTTTGCAGGTCTGACTCGATGACGGCAGTCACCAGTCCTAAAGCGGCACTTCCGGAGAAAAAAAACCATTAATGGGATATTTTCGCGTTTCACCGCTTTCTTGTTGGCTAGTGACATTTGACCATGACTTTGGGTCAAGACGGCAGTTCGCAGAAAAAAATCCAGTTGGAACGATACAGTTCAAGAATGATAGGAACAAATCGGATAGCGTGCTGTTGGTGTCTTTGTTTTTCTAGGTTTGTGGTTTGCTGTGGTTGGTCCCTGATTTGGATTGATGGGCGTTGCTCTTTCTTCTTCCTTGCGGTCTGTTCGTGCGACCGAGGCTTTGCGCCACAATGGCACAAAATGCAAAAAAACACCACCGCAATGAATCATTCTTTTTTTCTTCATCACCATCATCATCACCATCATCATCATCATCATCATCATCATCACTTTCACCATCAACATAATCGACATCATCCCCCATCATCGCCACAATAATCATCATCTTCTTCTTCCTCATCATCATCAACATCATCATCATCATCATCATCACGGTCATTACAATCATCATCATCATCATCATCATCACAATCATCATTACAATCATCATCATCATCATTATCACAACCATCATCATCATCATCATCATCATCATCATCATCGCAGTCATTACAATCACCATCATCACAACCATCATCATCATCATCATCACCATTGCCAACCAACAGCACTGTGATTGTCAGCGTTCTTGTCTTCGTTCATTGTTGATG